>JAAAXO010000086.1:125096-194153 GCA_011799875.1 Thinopyrum elongatum | reverse complement strand
TTTTTTTTTTTTTGAAACTGGAACTATTTTTCTTCTGCGGGTAGCGCGAAAATTGGGGAATCCGACTTGTTCACGACTCGTAGTATCGCGTGATCTGGAACTCTAAAATAAAGGAATAAATACTGGACTCGGACTAGGACTGGTGGCAGAGATGAGTCTGGTGGAACTCGGACTGGTGATGGTATATGACGGTAGTATATGTGGGCTCGGATTGGTGGTGGTATATGGACTCGGATTGGTGGTGGTATATGGACTCGGATCGGTGGAGGTATATGGACTCAGAGAAATAGCTGATAAGCTGTGGTGGTATACGGTAGGGGCGATGATGATGGTGCGGCGGCGGCGTGACAACTTGTGAACAGAACTCGAAACTCTAAAGAACTAGACGCTAAGACCAGCAACTTGACACGACGATGCAACCGCAAATTCAACAAAGCAAAAACCCTAAAAAGATTATGCAAAGGCTCAGATTGGTTCGGATATGATGAACTAACCCTAAATAAAAAATTTTGGCTTTTTCCTGGACTGTAGGTATGAAGAACAGACTCGATCTAAACTACGAAAAACTGTAAATCTCACCGAGCAACCTGGGAATCTGATACCACTTGATAGAGGCGAGGGTGTCCCGATCTTTCGATGAGATGATAGCTATCGTTTTTGGTGGAGTAGACTTTGACGATCCGACTACGAACGTGCGAGGACGTCGCGCCTTAGCAATCGCTAAACCAACTCCGAGAGGTTATTGACCACGCCGGAGCACAATCAACCTGACCACGAGGGTCTATCTCCTGCAAGCAAACGAAGAACAAGCAAGAAACTAAGATTTGCAATCTGGATATTGCGAATATAAGATGAAAGCTTTATTGATCAAGGTGGGGTTCTGTGACGTCTTGGTCTGGTCGTTGAACACAAACGAAGTACGCGAAGTTGCAGCTATGGCGAACTTTTAATCTAAACAAAACCCAGAGTCTAAACGGTGCCCTAAGGGCTGTATATATGGAGGAAGAGGAGGGGATTTCGTGGCCCTTGAAGGAGGGGTCCGAAACCAACCCTATCTCTTGTTTCCCCACACATACGGACTCTAAAAACAGCCTATACTCAAGTATTTCGAAATTACATGGGCCTGGCCCAATAATAAGGTGACGCAGCACCTATAATAGCCTCTGGACGAAATTTATGAAGTGACATCTTGTATATTTCGTCCAAGGCTTCCTGCACTCATTATGGTGGCTTCAAAGTCCTGAAATCATCACTTGTAACTCCGTTCTTGTTCCCCTTGTGCATGCCATCATCTCCATGCTTGAACTTGCTCCAAGGTTCCTCTTTCTTGTCCAAGCTAGGCCCTTCATTTGTAAGCAAAACAAATGTATCCAATTTAGGCAGCATCATATTCTCATGAACTTTAGAATCATTACCAAGAAACGAAAGTACCTGATATTTTAATTGACGTGCGCGAGCTCTAGTAATTGGTCCAGTATGTATAGAAGCAGGGGCTGTGGGTGTAACAATGGTATTGATGTCCTCATCAAAGTGGTGGTGGTGTGGTGTGGTGTCACAAATCCGTCAAGCAAATCTCAAATTCTTACCAGTTCTTACCCAGCAGCAGGTGGTGATCGGCAACCTTTGTAGTCAAAACTCTTAGAGCTTGGACAGAGCGATTGCCAGGTGGTGTCAAACACACGATGTAGATGTATGTGGAGCTGGGAAGGCTTATGATATGGTAGCAAAAAGGGTTAGCAATAATCAATTCAGAGATGCAATGTTGAATAAACTCTCAACGACGGTACTGTGCTGGTCCTAGGCTAGACCGTGCTAGAGACGCGAGCCTAGAACACTAACAAAAATCACGGCGCTGCACGTAAACAAGGGAGGAGCACACTCTGAATTTTTTTCTTTTCTTTTTTTTTGGCACTTTTTTTTTTTTGCTCCGCAACAATTTTTTTTCGAAAAAGTCTACAAATGGTCTAAAAACTGCCTAGCCAGAATTTTCCAGACTTAGTTTTTTTTTTTTGAAACTGGAACTATTTTTCTTCTGCGGGTAGCACGAAAATTGGGGAATCCGACTTGTTCACGACTCGTAGTATCGCGTGATCTGGCACTCTAAAATAAAGGAATAAATACTGGACTCGGACTAGGACTGGTGGCAGAGATGAATCTGGTGGAACTCGGACTGGTGATGGTATATGACGGTAGTATATGTGGGCTCGGATTGGTGGTGGTATATGGACTCGGATCGGTGGTGGTATATGGACTCGGATCGGTGGTGGTATACGGACTCAGAGAAATAGTAGATAAGCTGTGGTGGTATATGGTAGGGGCGATGATGATGGTGCGGCGGCGGCGTGACAACTTGTGAACAGAACTCGAAACTCTAAAGAACTAGACGCTAAGACCAGCAACTTGACACGACGATGCAACCGCAAATTCAACAAAGCAAAAACCCTAAAAAGATTATGCAAAGGCTCAGATTGGTTCGGATATGATGAACTAACCCTAATTTTTTTTTTGGCTTTTTCCTGGACTGTAGGTATGAAGAACAGACTCGATCTAAACTACGAAAAACTGTAAATCTCACCGAGCAACCTGGGAATCTGATACCACTTGATAGAGGCGAGGGTGTCCCGATCTTTCGATGAGATGATAGCTATCGTTTTTGGTGGAGTAGACTTTGACGATCCGACTACGAACGTGCGAGGACGTCGCGCCTTAGCAATCGCTAAAACAACTCCGAGAGGTTATTAACCACGCCGGAGCACAATCAACCTGACCACGAGGGTCTATCTCCTGCAAGCAAACGAAGAACAAGCAAGAAACTAAGATTTGCAATCTGGATATTGCGAATATAAGATGAAAGCTTTATTGATCAAGGTGGGGTTCTGTGACGTCTTGGTCTGGTCGTTGAACACAAACGAAGTACGCGAAGTTGCAGCTATGGCGAACTTTTAATCTAAACAAAACCCAAAGTCTAAACGGTGCCCTAAGGGCTGTATATATGGAGGAAGAGGAGGGGATTTCGTGGCCCTTGAAGGAGGGGTCCGAAACCAACCCTATCTCTTGTTTCCCCACACATACGGACTCTAAAAACAGCCTATACTCAAGTATTTCGAAATTACATGGGCCTGGCCCAATAATAAGGTGACGCAGCACCCATAATAGCCTCTGGACGAAATTTATGAAGTGACATCTTGTATATTTTGTCCAAGGCTTCCTGCACTCATTATGGTGGCTTCAAAGTCCTGAAATCATCACTTGTAACTTCGTTCTTGTTCCCCTTGTGCATGCCATCATCTCCATGCTTGAACTTGCTCCAAGGTTCCTCTTTCTTGTCCAAGCTAGGCCCTTCATTTGTAAGCAAAACAAATGTATCCAATTTAGGCAGCATCATATTCTCATGAACTTTAGAATCATTACCAAGAAACGAAAGTACCTGATATTTTAATTGGCGTGCGCGAGCTCTAGTAATTGGTCCAGTATGTATAGAAGCAGGGGCTGTGGGTGTAACAATGGTATTGATGTCCTCATCAACAGACTACTAGAAAGTGGTGGTGGTGTGGTGTGGTGTCACAAATCCGTCAAGCAAATCTCAAATTCTTACCAGTTCTTACCCAGCAGCAGGTGGTGATCGGCAACCTTTGTAGTCAAAACTCTCAGAGCTTGGACAGAGCGATTGCCAGGTGGTGTCAAACGCACGATGTAGATGTATGTGGAGCTGGGAAGGCTTATGATATGGTAGCAAAAAGGGTCAGCAATAATCAATTCAGAGATGCAATGTTGAATAAACTCTCAACGACGGTACTGTGCTGGTCCTAGGCTAGACCGTGCTAGAGACGCGAGCCTAGAACACTAACAAAAATCACGGCGCTGCACGTAAACAAGGGAGGAGCACACTCTGAAATTTTTTCTTTTTTTTTTGCACTTTTTTTTCCTCTTTTTTTTTTTTGCTCCGCAACAATTTTTTTTCGAAAAAGTCTACAAATGGTCTAAAAACTGCCTAGCCAGAATTTTCCAGACTTTTTCAACAATTTTTTTTTTGAAACTGGAACTATTTTTCTTCTGCGGGTAGCGCGAAAATTGGGGAATCCGACTTGTTCACGACTCGTAGTATCGCGTGATCTGGAACTCTAAAATAAAGGAATAAATACTGGACTCGGACTAGGACTGGTGGCAGAGATGAGTCTGGTGGAACTCGGACTGGTGATGGTATATGACGGTAGTATATGTGGGCTCGGATTGGTGGTGGTATATGGACTCGGATTGGTGGTGGTATATGGACTCGGATCGGTGGTGGTATATGGACTCAGAGAAATAGCAGATAAGCTGTGGTGGTATACGGTAGGGGCGATGATGATGGTGCGGCGGCGGCGTGACAACTTGTGAACAGAACTCGAAACTCTAAAGACCTAGACGCTAAGACCAGCAACTTGACACGACGATGCAACCGCAAATTCAACAAAGCAAAAACCCTAAAAAGATTATGCAAAGGCTCAGATTGGTTCGGATATGATGAACTAACCCTAAAAAAAAAAATTTTGGCTTTTTCCTGGACTGTAGGTATGAAGAACAGACTCGATCTAAACTACGAAAAACTGTAAATCTCACCGAGCAACCTGGGAATCTGATACCACTTGATAGAGGCGAGGGTGTCCCGATCTTTCGATGAGATGATAGCTATCGTTTTTGGTGGAGTAGACTTTGACGATCCGACTACGAACGTGCGAGGACGTCGCGCCTTAGCAATCGCTAAACCAACTCCGAGAGGTTATTGACCACGCCGGAGCACAATCAACCTGACCACGAGGGTCTATCTCCTGCAAGCAAACGAAGAACAAGCAAGAAACTAAGATTTGCAATCTGGATATTGCGAATATAAGATGAAAGCTTTATTGATCAAGGTGGGGTTCTGTGACGTCTTGGTCTGGTCGTTGAACACAAACGAAGTACGCGAAGTTGCAGCTATGGCGAACTTTTAATCTAAACAAAACCCAAAGTCTAAACGGTGCCCTAAGGGCTGTATATATGGAGGAAGAGGGGGGGATTTCGTGGCCCTTGAAGGAGGCGTCCGAAACCAACCCTATCTCTTGTTTCCCCACACATACGGACTCTAAAAATAGTCTATACTCAAGTATTTCGAAATTACATGGGCCTGGCCCAATAATAAGGTGACGCAGCACCTATAATAGCCTCTGGACGAAATTTATGAAGTGGCATCTTGTATATTTCGTCCAAGGCTTCCTGCACTCCTTATGGTGGCTTCAAAGTCCTGAAATCATCACTTGTAACTCCGTTCTTGTTCCCCTTGCGCATGCCATCATCTCCATGCGTGAACTTGCTCCAAGGTTCCTCTTTCTTGTCCAAGCTAGGCCCTTCATTTGTAAGCAAAACAAATGTATCCAATTTAGGCAGCATCATATTCTCATGAACATTAGAATCATTACCAAGAAACGAAAGTACCTGATAATTTAATTGGCGTGCGCGAGCTCTAGTAATTGGTCCAGTATGTATAGCAACAGGGGCTGTGGGTGTAACAATGGTATTGATGTCCTCATCACTTTTGCAAGTAAATTTTCCGGCAAAGCCTCTTGCCGGCCTTCAACACAGCTACTACTAATCTTCGTCAAGTAGAATCAAAACAAGTTAGGAGCGCAAATTGAGGCCGGTTCCTTACTGGTCTTTTCCAAATGCAGCTGCAACTAATCTTGTCAAGTGGACTTGACGCAAGGACAGGAGCGCAAATGATAGACACGGCAAGGTTTCCTCGCGTGCAAGTTTCTCATATGTAGGTGCAACCTAGAATGGCAGGAAATTTTAGATGAAACAAACTTATCTCTCTTTGCTGTACTTCTTATCACTTAGATAAGGAAGAGCCGCCATAAGACCAAATAAACAAGCCTGCTTCCATCCCCTGAGGAAAGTTGCTCGCGAGGGATCCTTCTGCCTTTCTCAGAAAAAGAAAGAGAGAAGGTAGCATGAAGCCCTCAACGGCGTGTTAGTCATCTTATCTAAAACCAGTGTAATCACATCAAAATCATGCTTAAGTAAACACGAAAACATGTATGCAAGTTTTGTAAAACACTTGGTTTTATTCAGCTATGCACAGGGCCTGCGCCTGGCTTTGTACAAAGGGTTATAAGCCTTGTAGACTATGCTTGTACAAAATGGATTGCCGGGGCAAGGCCTGGCAACCGCGCCTTATGGGTAGAACTTGTGAAGATGCTGAATATTTCATGAGTTTTGCACACGAATGCCATCTTCGGTCTCCAGACGGACTGCGCCAGGTCTGGTGACTCATAATACTCGATAAAGGCCTTCCCACTTCAGCGTCAACTTGTTTGTACCCTTGGCGAACTGAACGCGCCTAAGGACAAGGTCGCCCTCTTCAAGGCTCCAGCCATGAACCTTATGGCTATGGTAGCGGCGCAAAGCTTGCTGGTAGCGTGCAACACGCACAGCCGCCTAGAGACGATCTTCCTCAAGGAGCACCACATTGTCATGCCGTAGCTGCTTTTGCTCTACTTCGTCGTAGGCAAGTACTCGAGGTGACCCGTATATGAGTTTCGTGGGGAGTACCGCTTCTGCACCATAGACTAGAGAGAATGGTGTCTGGCCGGTAGCTAGATTTGGCGTCGTCCTGAGCGACCAAAGAACTACCGGCAACTCGTCAATCCAATGCCTCCCGCACTTGTGCAGCCTGTCAAAAGTTCTCATTTTGAGCCCACACAGCACTTCAGCATTTGTTCTTTCCACTTGCCCATTACTCCCTGGTTGAGCAGCGGATGCAAAGCACACTTTGCTTCCAAGGCTTTGAGTGTATTGCATGAAGGCATGACTCGTGAATTGGGTGTCGTTGTCAGTGATGACCCTATTCGGGACTCTGACCCAGCAAACTAATCCTTCGAAGAACTTGATGGCTGACTATGCAGTCACCTTTCTCACCGTCTCTACTTCAAGCCACTTTGTGAACTTGTCGATGGCGACGTACAAGAACTCAAAGCCCCCCGGTAGCACGGGGGAGAGGGCCCAAAATATTGAGCCCCCAGACCGAAAATGGCCAGGAGAGCGGGATCGTTTGGAGGGCTTATGCTGGTTGATGTATGCTTTTTGAATGGAACTGGCATGCTTCACATCTTGTTACTAGCTCAGTTGCATCTTGGAGGGCAGTGGGCCAGTAAAAGCCTTGCCGGAAAGCCTTCTCGACAAGGGTTCTTGCTCCTGTGTGGGAACCACATACACCCCCATGTATGTCTGCCAACAACTTATGCCCATCTTCTTGGGAAATGCACTTCAATGTCACCCCGTTTGGTCGCTTTCTGCACAGGATGTTATCCACAAAATGGTACTTGACTGACGGGTTACTTTTTCACCTTGTTCTTGCTCCTCGGGAAGTTCCCCTGTTTGGAGGAACTGGACTATCTATTGCGCCCATGTCGGAGCTTGAAGCTCGATGACAAGGACTAACATCATCTCTTTGGCCGTGGGAGCGCTGATCTCATCGGCAAGGATATGTGATTCCGCCTGAGGTCGCTACTCACCGGCAGGCACATCACAATTCCCGACAACTACCTTGCTGGCGGCTTCTGGGAGCTCTGCCGAAAAGTATTTGGCAACCCTTATCTTCCTTCTCTTCTTGGCTCTCATTGAAGGGGCGACTGTGGGTTGAGTTAATTGGAGCACAAAAGTCCCTGGTTCCACAGGTAGCTTTTGAGCAGCACACCTTGACAATTGATCAGCGATGCTGTTTTCCGCACGAGGGATGTGCTCTGTTTGCAGACCGACAAAGTGTTCTTCCAACTTTCTCACTTCGTTCATGTACGCTTCCATCAACGGGCTCTTGTAGTCCTTGTTCACTTGCTTCACTACAAGCTGTGAATCTCCATGGATGATCAGCTTTTTGATTCCCAACTCTACCGCGATTCTGAGGCCGGCAAGCAGTCCTTCATATTCAGCGGTATTGTTGGTGGCCTCCTCCCGAGCGAAATGCATTTCAACTACATACATGAGATGCTCTCTAGTAGGCACGATGAATAGAACTCCAACACCGGCGCCTTGTAACGAGAAAACACCGTCAAAGTACATGATCCAATTCTTTTCCGTCTCCTTCCCGGGGATTGCTGACTCTTGGATCTCATCATCTGGTGTTGGCGTCCATTCCACAATGAATTCAGCTAATGCTCTGCTCTAGATAGTTGATGTACTCTCAAACCTGAGCGCAAAGCATGACAATTCTAATGCCCATTCCACTATCCCGCCGGTTGCCTCTGGATTCCTCAGAATGCGTTGTAGCGGGAAACGGGTAAGCACATTGATCTCATGTGCTTGAAAATAGTGGGGCAACTTCCTGGAAGCCATGAGCAGGCCAAAGATCAACTTCAGCATGACCGAATACCTCGATCTAGCTCCTTGCTGCAGAGACCTGAAAAAATATACTGGCCGTTGCACCACTTTCTTCATCGATGTAACTTGTTCTTCAGCTATTTCATTTTGCACCACCTTCATTTTGCCGGGCAAGATGTTGCTTCATCATGGGTAGTTCTTGACGTGGCTGCCTCTTCATCGCTGGCTTCCCTTTGTGCAACTAGCGCAGCGCTGACCACTTGATTTGTTGCCGCCAAGTATAGTAGCAACGACTCTTGTGGTTTAGGCGCAAGTAGAGTTGGCATAGAGGACAAGTACTTTTTCAAGTCATGCAGCGCAGCCTCCGCTTCCGGAGTCCATTTTACTGGACCCACCTTTTTCAATATCTTGAAGAAAGGTAGGGCGCGCTCAGCAGACTTTGAAATAAACCTTCTTAAAGCTGCGATACAACCAGCAAGATGCCTCACATACTTGATGGTCTTGGGTGCCTGGATTTGTTCAATAGCCTTGATCTTGTCAGGGTTCGCCTCGATTCCTCGCTGAGATATAAAGAATCCAAGGAGCTTGCCGGAGGGAACACCAAACACACACTTCTCGGGGTTGAGCTTCATATTAATCTTGCGTAAGTTGGAAAAGGTTTCCTCCAAATCTTGAATCAAAGTGGAGTTGCCCTTGGTCTTGACCACAATATCATCCATATAGGCCTCTATGTTCCTGTGCATCTGTGGCTTGAAACCAATCTGAACCGCCCTCGCAAACATTGAACCCACGCTCTTTAGTCCTAAAGGCATCCGTGCAAAGCTGATAGAGGCGAAGGTGTCCTGATGTTTCGATGAGATAGCTATCGTTTTCTGTGGGAGACGACTTTGACGATCCGACTACGAACGTGCGAAGATGTCGCGCCTTAGCAATCGCTAAACCAACTTCCGAGGGGTTATTAACCACGCCAGAGCACGATCAACTTGACCACGAGGGTCTATTTCCTGTGAGCAAACGAAGAACAAGCAAGAAACTGAGATTGCAATCTGGATATTGCGAATATAAGAGGAAAGCTTTATTGATGAAAGTGGGGTTCTGTGACATCTTTGTTTGGTCGTTGAACACAAACGAAGTACGTGAGTTGCAGCTATGGTGAACTTTAATCTAAATAAAACCCGAAGTCTAAACGACGCCCTAAGGGATGTATATATGGAGGAAGAGGGGGGAATTCATGACCCTTGAAGGAGGGGTCCGAAACCAACCCTAACTCTTGTTTCCCCACACATACGGACTCTAAAAACAGCCTATACTCAAGTATTTCGAAATTACATGGGCGTGGCTCAAAAATAAGGTGGTGCAGCACCTATTATAAGCTATGGACGAAATTTATGAAAGGGCATCTTGTATATTTTGTCCATATCCTGGTATGTTATCAAGGAGGCTTCAAAGTACCGTAATCTGCACTTGAAATGCCGTTCTGGTTCCCTTCGTGTGCGCCTTAATCTCCATGCTTGTTTTTGCTCTAGTGTTCATCCCTCTTGTCCATGCTAGCCCCTTCATTAGTAACCAACACAAATGTATCCAATTTAGGAAGCATCATATTCTCATGAACATTCGAATTGTTACCAAGAAACGAAAGTACCTGGTAATTCAATTGGCGTGCGCGAGCTCTAGTGATTGGTCCAGTATGTATAGCAGCAGGGGCTATGGGTGTAAAAATGGTATTGATGTCCTCATCATCCTCCCCTTATTGAAATGAAGTCGTCCTCGACGGAAGCTCATCTTCCTCACCCAAATAAGGCTTCAAATCTGCAATGTTAAAAGTGGGGCTAACCCCAAAATCTGCAGGCAACTCAAGTTTATATGCATTATCATTTATTTTCTCTAACACCTTAAAAGGACCATCAGCACGTGCCATTAGCTTTGATTTGCGCAAATCAAGAAATCTATCCTTACGCAAATGTAACCAAACAAGATCCCCAGGTGCAAACACAACATGTTTTCTACCCTTATCTCCAGCAAGTTTATATTTAGCATTCATACGCTCAATGTTCTCCTTAGTTAACTCATGCATTTTTAAGATCAATTCAGCACGTTGTTTAGCATCAAAATTAACCTTCTCCGAAGATGGAAGAGGCAATAAATCAATAGATGCACGAGGTAGAAAACCATACACAATCTCAAAAGGGCACATCTTAGTAGTAGAATGCAGCGAATGATTATAAGAAAATTCAATATGAGGCAGGCATTCTTCCCACATTTTCTTGTTATTCTTCAAAACAGCCCTAAGCATAGTAGACAATGTTCTATTGACTACTTCAGTTTGTCCATCAGTTTGGGGATGACATGTAGTACTAAAAAGCAGTTTAGTCCCCAACCTAGCCCATAAACATCTCCAAAAGTGGTTAAGAAACTTAGTATCACGATTTGAAACAATTGTATTTGGCACACCATGCATGCGAATAATTTCATGAATGAACAAATCAACAACACATTAGCAGCATCATCGCTTTTATGACATGGTATAAAGTGTGCCATTTTTGAAAATCTATCCACGACAACAAATATGCTATCCCTATCCTTCTTTGTTCAAGGTAAACATAAAGCAAAGTCCATAGATATATCCTCCCATGGAACACTAGGTACAGGCAAAGGCATATATAAACCATGAGGATTGAGTCATGACTTAGCTTTTTGACATGTAGTGCAGCGAGCAACAAAACGCTCAACATCTCGTCTCATCTTTGGCCAAAAGAAATGTGTAGCAAGTACATCCTCCGTCTTCTTCACGCCAAAGTATCCCATTAATCCTTCTCCATGCGCCTCCTGCAATAACAAAAGACAAACGGAGCTAGCTGGAATGCATAGCTTGTTAGCACGAAACACAAATCCATCATTAACGATGAACTTGTTCCATGTTCTTCCTTCTTTACAATTGTGCATTACATCTTTAAAATCAGCATCATGCACATGTTGATCTTTGATGGTCTCCAAACCAAATATTTTAAAGTCAAGTTGTGATAGAGGCGAGGGTGTCCCATCTTACGATGAGATGATAACTATCGATTTGGTGGAGACGACTTTGATGATCCGATTACAAACATGCAACAACGTTGCGCCTTAGCAATCGCTAAACCAATCTCCTAAGGTTACTGATGATGTCGGAAGCACGATCAGCCTGACCACGAAGGTCTATTCCTGCACGAAGTCAAAGAACAAGCAAGAATATGATAATGCAATCTGAATATTGCGAATATAGATGAAGTATTGATAAAGGTGGGGATCCGAAAGCGGTCTTGGTCTGGTCGTTGAACACAAACGAAGTACACGAAGTTGCAATGGCTAACTTTTAACTAAACAAATACCAAGGAAAAAGCTACTAGATGGATCTACTTATATAGGAGCAAGGGGTGGCGGCCAAGGAGGTGGGAGGACATCCCAAGGCAGCCTAAAACTAAATCTAGGTCGTACAAGGCTCATGGGCCCAAGTGGAGGTGATGCAACACCTTTGGACTTGTAGTTTGTCTCGGATTCTGCTGCAGCATCAGATTGTTTCATTGTTATCTCAATCCTCCGGATGAATTTGAAGGTGAATCAAATTTGGTTGGAAAGTTTATGAAATCTGATGAGGACATGACTACCTTGGATACGACCAAAAATATTGCATACATGTATATTTGTGAGGTGATTTCTAATGCAAACTATGCAATAATTTATTTGTGTCATCCAGGACAAAAATACTTCACAAACTTTTGTGCCATGTCTAATTGCAGGTGTATGGGACATTTGTACAATTCACATATGAAGATAAGGGAAAAGGAGAAGTTTAGGTGCTGTTCAAAAAGTCCTCTCACGTCACTTTTGGGCCAAGAGAAGATAGAGTCCAAGTCTCTCATGTTCTGGATTCAGATTCGGACTGCACAGACATACCTGACTCAAAACGCCAAGAACTTTTTCATACGGACTCCGAATTGGGTGATTCTTTTTTTGTTGGAAAGTATATTTCATGCTCTTTCCAACCCAACTGGATTCACCTTAAAATTCATCCGGAGCTATGAGTTATCGACGAAACAATCTGACGCTGCAGCAGAATCCGAGTCAAACTACAAGTCCAAAGGTGTTGCATCACCTCCACTTGGGCCCATGAGCCTTGTACGACCTAGGGTTAGTTTTAGGCTGCCTTGGGATGTCCTCCCACCTCCTTGGCCGCCACCCCTTACTCCTATATAAGTAGATCAATCTAGTAGCTTTTTCCTTGGGATTTGTTTAGTTAAAAGTTAGCGATTGCAACTTCGTGTACTTCGTTTGTGTCCAACGACCAGACCAAGACCGCTTTCGGATCCCCACCATTATCAATACTTCATCTATATTCGCAATATTCAGATTGCATTATCATATTCTTGCTTGTTCTTTGATTGCGTGCAGGAATAGACCTTCGTGGTCAGGTTGATCGTGCTTCCAGCATCGTCAGTAACCTCAGGAGATTGGTTTAGCGATTGCTAAGGCGCAACGTCGTGCACGTTTGTAGTCGGATCGTCAAAGTCGGCTCCACCAAATCGATAGTTACCATCTCATCGAAAGATCGGGACACCCTCACCTCTATCAAAATCTACTTTCCAACAAAAAAGAATCACCCAATTCGGAGTCCGGATGAAAGAGAAATTGGCGTTTTGAGTCAGGTATGTCTGTGCAGTCCGAATCTGAGTGCAGAACGTGAGAGACTTGGACACTATCTTCTCTTGTGCTAAAAGTGACGTGAGAGAACTTCTTGAACAGCACCTAAACGTCCCTTTCTCCCTTATCTTCATATGTGGATTGTACAAATGTCCCATACACCTGCAATTAGACATGGCACAAAAGTCTGTGAAGTATTTTTGTTCTGGATAACATAAATAAGTTATTTAATAGTTTGCACTAAAAATCACCTCACAAATATACATGTATGCAATATTTTTGGTCGTATCCAAGGTAGTCATGTCCTCATCATCCTCCCCTTCTTGAAAACAAAGCTGTCCTCGGCGTTGCTTAATCTGAAATGTGGCTAACAAAAGAGACAAGGTGTACATGTTGTATATGTATATGTCATCCATTTTTACTTCCCTTGGTTTTTGCACATATGACACATGTATACATGAGTAACTTTCATAGTTCATAAAATATAAAGCCAAAATATTATCACAAGAAGTAGAAGGCATGAAAATATTGCAACTCAGTTTGCATATATAAGTGAAGCTCTTATTCATATCAAAAGATTGACAATGTTCATCATTAAATCATCCCAACATTGGTGAATAAACCTTACTTGCATCAAATTTACATGCTACAACATGCTTAAATAAGCAAACATGCAATAAGTCATTTGACACAGAATCATCACCAAGATTAGAGGTCATATCAAAATGATTAAACATGGGTTCTTTTGCATCAACATTTAATTCAATGGGTGCACTCAAAATTGTTGTTATTTTAGCTGTTTGATCACTTGATGCATTCATGACAGTAACACGATTCTCTAAAATAGGTGGTGTGCTCAAATCAATAGGTAACTCAACACATGATGTATTCAAGTTAACTAGGCATGCATCATTCTCATGTGAAAGTGGAAAATATGTACCTTTGTCCTTACCTCTTATGATCAACTCAGATGATGTAGGCACTGTCGGTGGTGATGTGTCACATGGTGGAGATGATGTACTCCTCGCAGCAATGGATGTGGTTGTCATAGTATGTCTTGTAGCTGAAGAAACATCTGTATCAACACTTGGAATGTGCACCTTGCGCTTGTTCTCCTCGTGGGCAACATGTCGTTTTATTTTCTGTTCAGCTTTGCAAGCAAGACTAAACAAACGGTCCATAGGATAACACTTTTCATGAATTAGTATCTCTTGAATATCACGGTTTAATCCTCCCCAAAATCTATGCATAAAATCTTCTTCACTTTCTTCTAAAAATGAGTGCAATAAGGTAGTTTGTAAATCATCATAATATTTTGTTACGGTGTCACTACCTTGTTTTAAATGTTGTCGTTTTTTAACCATGCCACGAGTATAATGAACATCTACGAATCTATCTCTCATGACATTTTTAAACCATCCCAAGTAGTAGGTATATAATCATGGTTTAACCAACAGTATTCACCCCACCAAACTGAAGCATAACCAGTGAATGAACCAACCGCGACCTTAACTTTTTTACAGTCAGCAAAAATATGGGAAGCAAATATATTATTTATGTCGAACTCCCATGCAATATATAAAGCAGGTCTAAAATGGCCATTAAATGGTGGTATAGAAACATTAACCTGATCATGTGCATTTGGATGTTTGTGTACCTCTCGTGACGGTTGTAGTATTTGCTTAGGTGGTGGCACGTCTCCCACGATCGATGAAGCCCAAGAACTAACAACTCTAGAACCTACCATAATTAGTAGAAAGCAAGAAACAAAATCCAAGAATAATGTTCCTATGAACTACTAGGATGTGGTGGTAAAACGCTCATAGTATAGCAAATATCAATGTCTTACAAGTTCTTACCATGCAGCAGGTGGTGACAGGCAACCAGCGGTGTCAAATAACTCCAAAGATTGAGAAAGCGATTGCCAGGTGAATGTAAATATACACGGTGTAGAAATATGTGCAGCTGGGTTGGCTATATATGGTAGCAAAAGATTAGCAATAATCAATTCAGAGATGCACTGTTGAACAAACGCTCAACGACGGTACTGTGCTGGTCCTAGGCTAGACCGGACTAGAGACGCGAGCCTAGAACTCTAATGAGGTCACGGTGTGTGACGCCCCCGGGTTAATCGTGCACTAATCATACACGCAAATGCACATGATCAAGACTAAGGACTCACTTGAAGATATCACAACACAACTCTAAAACATAAATAAAGTCATACAAGCTTTATATTACAAGCCAGGGCCTCGAGGGCTCGAATACAAAGCTCGATGGCATACAAGCGTCAGCGGAAGCATCAGATATCTGAGTACAGATATAAAAGAGAAGCAGAAAGGCATTTAGAAAGGCGGGGCAAAATAAAACACTACAATCGAAAGGCGCAGGCCTCCTGCCTGAGACCCTTCGATCCTACTCCTGGTCGTCGGCCAGCTCATAGAAGTAACCACCCTCGAGGTTGTAGTAGTAGTCATCGGCGGGGCAGCTATCTCAGGGGCTCCGCCATTTGGTTGCATCAAACTGATATGGGGAGAAAAAGAAAGCAAAGCAACCGTGAGTACTCCGAAGTACTCAGCAAGCAAGGATCTACACTACATATGCAACATTATCAATGGGAGGCTGTATATGTGGACTGGGCTGCAGAAATGCCAGAATAGAGAGAAGGCCTAGTCCTATCGAAGACTAGCATCTTCAGCGGTCTTGCAGCAACAGAAGAGAGTAGATCAGCACAGTATAAAATAGTAGTGGTTGTGTCAAGTAACAGTCTCGCCCAGAGATCCTTCCTCGACTCCCTGCGAGAAAGCGATCCCGGAGCCATCATAACCAGTTATCATCACAAGTTCTAGTTGTATTGATCGGGATACAACTCCGAGTGTCCTTTACCGTAGGACCGGCTATCGATAGATGTTTTCTTCCCTGCAGGGGTGCACCAACTTACCCACCACGCTCGCTTAACTCCGGCCGGACACACTTTCCTGGGTCATGCCCGGCCTCGGCCAAATGACACACCGCAGCCCTACCTACAGCCTAGCAGAGAGGTCCCCGACGGTCTACCTCCTAAGCACTCAGGGGTCTTGGGCCATCGCCCTGTGCACTCCGGGTCGTTGCAAGCAGGGTGGATACCTGATAGAGGCGAGGGTGTCCCGATCTTTCGATGAGATGATAGCTATCATTTTTGGTGGAGTAGACTTTGACGATCCGACTACGAACTTGCGAGGACGTCGCGCCTTAGCAATCGCTAAACCAACTCCGTGAGGTTATTGACCACGCCGGAGCACAATCAACCTGACCACGAGGGTCTATCTCCTGCAAGCAAACGAAGAACAAGCAAGAAACTAAGATTTGCAATCTGGATATTGCGAATATAAGATGAAAGCTTTATTGATCAAGGTGGGGTTCTGTGACGTCTTGGTCTGGTCGTTGAACACAAACGAAGTACGCGAAGTTGCAGCTATGGCGAACTTTTAATCTAAACAAAACCCAAAGTCTAAACGGTGCCCTAAGGGCTGTATATATGGAGGAAGAGGAGGGGATTTCATGGCCCTTGAAGGAGGGGTCCGAAACCAACCCTATCTCTTGTTTCCCCACACATACGGACTCTAAAAACAGCCTATACTCAAGTATTTCGAAATTACATGGGCCTGCCCAATAATAAGGTGACGCAGCACCTATAATAGCCTCTGGACGAAATTTATGAAGTGACATCTTGTATATTTCGTCCAAGGCTTCCTGCACTCATTATGGTGGCTTCAAAGTCCTCAAATCATCACTTGTAACTCCGTTCTTGTTCCCCTTGTGCATGCCATCATCTCCATGCTTGAACTTGCTCCAAGGTTCCTCTTTCTTGTCCAAGCTAGGCCCTTCATTTGTAAGCAAAACAAATGTATCCAATTTAGGCAGCATCATATTCTCATGAACTTTAGAATCATTACCAAGAAATGAAAGTACCTGATATTTTAATTGGCGTGCGCGAGCTCTAGTAATTGGTCCAGTATGTATAGAAGCAGGGGCTGTGGGTGTAACAACGGTATTGATGTCCTCATCATCCTCCCCTTCTTGAAATGAAGTAGTCCTCGACGGAAGCTCATCTTCCTCACCCAAATAAGGCTTCAGATCTGCAATGTTAAAAGTGGGACTAACCCCAAAATCTGCAGGCAGCTCAAGTATATATGCATTATCATTTATTTTCTCTAACACCTTAAAAGGACCATCAGCACGTGGCATTAGCTTTGATTTGCGCAAATCAGGAAATCTATCCTTACGCAAATGTAACCAAACAAGATCTCCAGGTGCAAACACAACATGTTTTCTACCCTTATCTCCAGCAAGTTTATATTTAGCATTCATACGCTCAATGTTCTCCTTAGTTAACTCATGCATTTTTAAGATCAATTCAGCACGTTGTTTAGCATCAAAATTAACCTTCTCTGAAGATGGAAGAGGCAACAAATCAATTGGTGCACGAGGAAGGAAACCATACACAATTTCAAAAGGACACATCTTAGTAGTAGAATGCAATGAACGATTATAAGCAAATTCAATATGAGGCAAGCATTCTTCCGACATTTTCTTGTTATTCTTCAAAACAGCCCTAAGCATAGTAGACAATGTTCTATTGACTACTTCAGTTTGTCCATCAGTTTGGGGGTGACATGTAGTACTAAAAAGCAGTTTAGTCCCCAACTTAGCCCATAAACATCTCCAAAAGTGGCTAAGAAATTTAGTATCACGATCTGAAACAATAGTATTTGGCACACCATGCAAGCGTATAATTTCACGAAAGAACAAATCAGCAACATTAACAGCATCATCGCTTTTATGACATGGTATAAAGTGTGCCATTTTCGAGAACCTATCCACGACAACAAATATGCTATCCCTCCCCTTCTTTGTTCGAGGTAAACCTAAAACAAAGTCCATAGATATATCCTCCCAAGGAACACTAGGTACAGGCAAAGGCATATATAAACCATGAGGATTGAGTCGTGACTTAGCTTTTTGACATGTAGTGCAGCGAGCAACAAAACGCTCAACATCCCGTCTCACCTTTGGCCAAAAGAAATGTGTAGCAAGTATATCCTCCGTCTTCTTCACGCCAAAGTGTCCCATTAATCCTCCTCCATGCGCCTCCTGCAACAACAAAAGACGAACGGAGCTAGCTGGAATGCATAGCTTGTTAGCACGAAACACAAATCCATCGTTAACGACGAACTTGTTCCATGTTCTCCCTTCCTTACAATTCTGCAATACATCTTTAAATTCAGCATCATGCACATATTGATCTTTGATGGTCTCCAAACCAAATATTTTAAAGTCAAGTTGTGAAAGCATAGTATAACGACGAGACAATGCATCAGCAATAACATTTTCTTTACCCTTCTTGTGTTTAATGACATAAGGGAAAGTCTCAATAAATTCAACCCATTTAGCATGTCTACGGTTCAGTTTTGCTTGACTTTTAATGTGTTTCAAAGATTCATGATCAGAATGTATAACAAATTCTTTGGACCATAAATAATGTTGCCATGTTTCTAAGGTCCGAACAAGAGCATATAATTCTTTATCATAACTAGAATAGTTCAGACTAGGCCCACTCAATTTTTCAGAAAAGTATGCAACAGGTTTGCCCACTTGTAATAAAACACCTCCTAATCCAATTCCACTAGCATCACATTCAAGCTCAAAAGTCTTATTAAAATCAGGAAGTTGGAGTAAAGGAGCATGTGTCAACTTATCTTTCAATACCGTGAAGGCTTCTTCCTGTGAGGTACCCCAAACAAAAGGCACATCCTTCTTTGTAAGCTCATTGAGAGGTGCAGCAATGGTGCTGAAATCTCTCACAAAACGCCTATAGAAACCAGCGAGTCCAAGAAAACTCCTCACTTGAGTGACCGTTTTGGGCTGTGGCCAACTCTCAATAGCTTCAATCTTGGCTTTATCAACTTCAATTCCCTGTGGAGTAACAACATAGCCAAGAAAAGATACTCGGTCGGTGCAAAAGGTGCACTTCCCAAGGTTACCAAACAAACGTGCATCACGTAGTGCAATAAAAACAGCACGTAAATGTTCCAAATGTTCCTCCAAAGATCTGCTATAAATCAATATATCATCAAAGTAAACTACCACAAATCGTCCAATGAAAGCACGTAAAACTTCGTTCATTAATCTCATGAAAGTACTAGGTGCATTAGTTAACCCAAAAGGCATGACTAACCACTCATATAAACCGAACTTAGTTTTAAATGCTGTTTTCCATTCATCTCCCAATTTCATACGAATTTGATGGTATCCACTACGCAAATCAACTTTGGAGAATATTGTAGAGCCACTCAATTCATCAAGCATATCATCTAGCCTAGGAATAGGATGACGATAATGAATAGTAATATTATTAATGCCTCTACAATCAACACACATACGCGACGTACCATCCTTTTTTGGCACTAGTATAATAGGAACAGCACAAGGACTAAGAGATTCGCGTATATAACCTTTGTCGAGCAGCTCCTGTACTTGACGCATAATCTCCTTCGTCTCCTCTGGATTGGTACGGTTTGGCGCACGGTTTGGCAACGAAGCACCGGGAATTAAGTCAATCTGATGCTCAATCCCGCGAATAGGTGGTAATCCCGGTGGCACGTCTTGTGGAATGACGTCAGCGAACTCCTGCAAAATGTTAGTGACCGCAGGAGGCAAAGAGGAAGGCACGTCCTCGAATGAAAATAACGCCTCTTTGCACACAAAAGCATAGCAAACAGAATTGCTGAAATCTAGCTCATCAATATCAGATTTGGTGGCAAGTAAGCATGCACTTTTCAATTTAATTTCAGAAGCAACACTAGATGGTTTATTATTAGGCTTCATTTGTTGCTCAAATTCTTTTGCCACAATCTGATTTTCACTCTTATTTTTCTCCTGTTTTGCTTTACTAGTTCTATTAATATCATCTTTCAAAATAGAATCAGGAGTCATAGGAAGCAAAGTAATATGTTTATCCTTATGAGCAAGAGTATACTGATTGTTTCTACCATGGTGTACAGAATTTTTATCAAATTGCCATGGTCTACCAAGTAATAATGAACATGCTTGCATGGGTACCACATCACAATCAACATAATCAGCATATGTAGAGATACTAAAATGCACACGAACAGTACGTGTTACCTTAACCTTGCCGCTGTTGTTGAACCATTGGATATAGTAAGGATGTGGATGTGGTCTTGTGGTGAGAGATAGCTTCTCCACCATCTCCATGCTAGCCAAGTTGTTGCAGCTCCCTCCATCTATGATGACGCGAACAGAACGTTCCTTCACAACTCCCTTTGTATGGAACAAATTATGCCTCTGATTTTGCTCAGCTTGTGTGACCTGCACACTCAAAACACGTTGAGCAACTAAACATTCAAACCTGTCAGCGTCTTCAGGAGCCATGTATTGCGTCTCATGATCAGAATCATCTCCACCGTGTTCTTCACTTGTAATAAGAGCCAAAGTCTCCTCATCATAATCACTAGCGGACTCATACCCACCATCCTCAGTAGCAATCATAACACGCGGAGATTGGCATTCTCTCGCATAATGACCTCTTCCCTTACAACGACGACAAATAATATCATGTGTGTGCCCTGTTGATGCCATAGATGAAGAAGAGCTCTGGGCAGGCCCAGAAGGTGTACTCTTGGCAGATGGTGGTGGTGGTGCCTGTTTTCTTGTATCTCGATTGGAATTGGCGGCTGAAGTTAGTGGTGCCGCAGTAGGACGTGTGGGAGTAGAGGAGGCACGCGGTGTCCATGATGAAGATCGACCTGCAGAAAAATTAGTTCGCGCCAATGCCTATCGATCCTGCACTTCACGTTCAGCTTTACAAGCAAGATGGAATAAACGAGTGATATTATTATACTCCTTATACTCTAGAATGGTCTGAATCTCTCTATTTAATCCACCCATGAAACGTGCAAGCATAGCTTCATTCTCCTCAACAATACCACATCTAATCATGCCAGTTTGTAATTCCTGATAATATTCTTCTACAGAATTTTTTCCTTGTCTTAAGCGCTGCAATTTTTGAAGTAATTCACGTTGATAATATGGTGGAACCCAACGAGTACGCATAGCAGTTTTCAAAGCAGCCCACGTAGCTGGAATAGGATATAATCTACAATGTTCAGCCCACCATACACATGCAAAACTAGTGAAAGCACAAACAGCAGCAGCAACACGTCGTTCCTCGGGATATTGTAAACATGTAAAACGTTGTTCAGTTTCTAACTCCCAAGTAAGATATATATCAGGAACATATCTACCCTCGAATGGTGGAATATTCAATTTTAATTTAGGAAGATGGTCATGATCTCGTACCTGAAGTGGTGGTGCAGGCCTACCATTGCGATTATTTGCATGTGGACGACCTGGTGCTGGTGGTTGCACGTAGTTATGATTTTGATCAACCTCACCCTCATAATCGCCCGCGTAATCATCCTCCTCCTCGGCACCAGCAGCAGCAGGAGCAGGAGCCAAAGAAGCATCAACAGTAGGTACAGCAGCACCAGAAGTTTGGCCATCCTCAAGAGGAACACGCTTCGCTCGTCCGAACTGATTTGGAAGGGGGCGTTGTTGTTGTCGTTGCAGAGGTGCGACAGGTGCAGCCGGTGGTGGTTGGGGAAGACGCGTGAGAAATTCATTAAACTTGTTATCCAGCTTTGTCTCGAACGACTTCTCCATGCCATCTATCTTCTCCATGGCCTCTTCAAATCTGTTTAGCACATCTCCCACCTGGCCACTCATCATTTGCTGAAATTTATCATGCAACTCCTTGTTCGTCATGTTCTCCCAGTCAATCTCGTCGGCTTGTGATCCTGCCATGGTTAGCAGCAATAGAAACACACAAGAATATGATCCTACAGACTACTAGAAAGTGGTGGTGGTGTGGTGTGGTGTCACAAATCCGTCAAGCAAATCTCAAATTCTTACCAGTTCTTACCCAGCAGCAGGTGGTGATCGGCAACCTTTGTAGTCAAAACTCTTAGAGCTTGGACAGAGCGATTGCCAGGTGGTGTCAAACGCACGATGTAGATGTATGTGGAGCTGGGAAGGCTTATGATATGGTAGCAAAAAGGATCAGCAATAATCAATTCAGAGATACAATGTTGAATAAACTCTCAACGACGGTACTGTGCTGGTCCTAGGCTAGACCGTGCTAGAGACGCGAGCCTAGAACACTAACAAAAATCACGGCGCTGCACGTAAACAAGGGAGTAGCACACTCTGAATTTTTTTCTTTTTTTTTTGCACTTTTTTTTCCTCTTTTTTTTTTTTGCTCCGCAACAATTTTTTTTCGAAAAAGTCTACAAATGGTCTAAAAACTGCCAAGCCAGAATTTTCCAGACTACAAATGGTCTCGCAACGATTACTGAGGAGGTAATGTCGCCACAACTGCAGTGCATAGATGACAACAGCTAGTTCTAGATCATGTACCGGATAATTCTCTTCATGCGGGCGCAACTGACGAGAGCCATAGGCAATCACTTTACACTCTTGCATTAGGACACAACCTAATCCTTCACGGGATGTGTCACAATAGATCATAAAATCTTTGCGAGAATCTGGAGGAGCAAGTACTGGGGCAGATGTCAGCTTGTCTTTGAGTGTTTGAAAACTTTCCTGACATTTTTCTGTCCATTCAAATTTAATGCCCTTGTGAAGCAGATCAATCAGAGGCTTAGCAATCTTTGAGAAATTCTCGACAAAGCGACTACAATAGCTTGCAAGGCCGAGAAAACTTCTGACTTGCTTGACATTCTTCGGTGGAGTCCATTCAAGAATAGCCTGAACTCGTTCTGGGTTAACTGCAATGCCATATTTGGAAATCACATGGCCGAGATACGTCACTTTAGATAACCAGAACTCGCATTTTGAGTACTTGGCATACAGTTGATGTTCACGCAGCTCCTCCAGTACAAGGCGAAGATGTTCAGCATGTTCTTCTTCATTCTTTGAATAAACCAGAATATCATCCAGATATACCACGACGAATTTGTCAAGATAATCCATGAAGATGTAGCTCATTAACTGAGAGAAGGTTGCTGGAGCATTGGTTAAGCCGAAGGACATGACAGTAGTACCACGAAAATTGGGGAATCCGACTTGTTCACGACTCGTAGTATCGCGTGATCTGGAACTCTAAAATAAAGGAATAAATACTGGACTCGGACTAGGACTGGTGGCAGAGATGAATCTGGTGGAACTCGGACTGGTGATGGTATATGACGGTAGTATATATGGACTCGGATCGGTGGTGGTATATGGACTCGGATCGGTGGTGGTATATGGACTCAGAGAAATAGCAGATAAGCTGTGGTGGTATATGGTAGGGGCGATGATAATGGTGCGGCGGCGGCGTGACAACTTGTGAACAGAACTCGAAACTCTAAAGAACTAGACGCTAAGACCAGCAACTTGACACGACGATGCAACCGCAAATTCAACAAAGCAAAAACACTAAAAAGATTATGCAAAGGCTCAGATTGGTTCGGATATGATGAACTAACCCTAAATTTTTTTTTGGCTTTTTCCTGGACTGTAGGTATGAAGAACAGACTCGATCTAAACTATGAAAAACTGTAAATCTCACCGAGCAACCTGGGAATCTGATACCACTTGATAGAGGCGAGGGTGTCCCGATCTTTCGATGAGATGATAGCTATCGTTTTTGGTGGAGTAGACTTTGACGATCCGACTACGAACGTGCGAGGACGTCACGCCTTAGCAATCGCTAAACCAACTCCGAGAGGTTATTGACCACGCCGGAGCACAATCAACCTGACCACGAGGGTCTATCTCCTGCAAGCAAACGAAGAACAAGCAAGAAACTAAGATTTGCAATCTGGATATTGCGAATATAAGATGAAAGCTTTATTGATCAAGGTGGGGTTCTGTGACGTCTTGGTCTGGTCGTTGAACACAAACGAAGTACGCGATGTTGCAGCTATGGCGAACTTTTAATCTAAACAAAACCCAAAGTCTAAACGGTGCCCTAAGGGCTGTATATATGGAGGAAGAGGAGGGGATTTCGTGGCCCTTGAAGGAGGGGTCCGAAACCAACCCTATCTCTTGTTTCCCCACACATACGGACTCTAAAAACAGCCTATACTCAAGTATTTCGAAATTACATGGGCCTGGCCCAATAATAAGGTGACGCAGCACCTATAATAGCCTCTGGACGAAATTTATGAAGTGACATCTTGTATATTTCGTCCAAGGCTTCCTGCACTCATTATGGTGGCTTCAAAGTCCTGAAATCATCACTTGTAACTCCGTTCTTGTTCCCCTTGTGCATGCCATCATCTCCATGCTTGAACTTGCTCCAAGGTTCCTCTTTCTTGTCCAAGCTAGGCCCTTCATTTGTAAGCAAAACAAATGTATCCAATTTAGGCAGCATCATATTCTCATGAACTTTAGAATCATTACCAAGAAACGAAAGTACCTGATATTTTAATTGGCGTGCGCGAGCTCTAGTAATTGGTCCAGTATGTATAGAAGCAGGGGCTGTGGATGTAACAATGGTATTGATGTCCTCATCAATACCAGCACCGCCAAGAATGGCCGGCACGATCCGACCGTGCCGCACTGCTGAACTGGATGTCTCACAGAGCTTTTGGCTGATGCTACGATGCAGAGTGCCCATAACTATTCCCACGTGATGGTTAGTGCTATCAGGCCGTAGGCCTGCACGGATCAGATATCCAAATCGTTAGAGGACTAGGGGCTTGCAGTAACGAGCAGAGACTCATGATGGATGTGACCCCGTCGCCCCATCTGGAGGACTTGCTGCATGGGCTAGGAATGCCCGGCCGCGCCTCTTAAATATCTCACGGGTAACTTCCCATCATTCGCGGGTACCCCTCAGGGTCGACCCGCCTTTCCAAGTATCAGTTGTAAAGTCATAGTATCCATAGTAACTGTGTGTCTAACACCAAGGGGAACCCTGAGGAATCACCCTCGATGGAATTCCACCTGATGTTATCATCAAGGTAATGAAGGAGGTATCACCCTCGAGGTCCACTCTTTAGGAGTTGCACGACAGTGTCGTTATCGGGAGTGGAGAAGGAGGAATCACCCTCGAAGACCATAACCGATGAACTAGCCTACAAGGTTAACATCAGAAGTGCTGACGAGGTATCACCCTCGGCACTCGATAGTAACCCAGTAGTGTCGTACAACTAAGGGGGTGAAGTGCGGTGCCGGGGCCTGGTCTTCGATCCCGTTGATCGGGTCTTCTAATAATCCAGCGGGGCAGTAGGGACAAGTGGGGTCACTAGTGGGTCTCTAGCCAGCCTATACTAAGCAGTTTGGATATCAGGCAAGTATCAACAGTAGTTACAAAAACAGGCTATGCAACAGAATAGGAGTAAACAATTAAAGTAGCAAAATCTAATGCAAGCATGAGAAAATAGAATGGTCGATATCGGGATGATCAAAGGGGGGCTTGCCTGGTTGCTCGGAGGCAAACGCAAGGTCGTCAGGGGTCGTCGATCTTCAGGGCATCGTCAGCGGTCTCGGGGTCTAGCGAATAGGAAGAGGGGGAAGAAACAGTAAATACAAGCAAACAGATGCATGACATGACTTCAGACAGAGCTAGGGGTGTTCTAACGTAGTACTACGTGATACCGGCGAAGGGGAAAACATCCGGGAATGTTTTCCCGAAGTTTGGAATTTTTCGGACAAATGAAAGAGAGGGAAAGTTCCACGTTCGCTATGCTAGGGGCGTGTGGCAGACAAACGGACTGCGTATTCGGATTCGTCTTGTCGTTCTGAGCAACTTTCGTGTATAAAATTTTTCATCCGAGCTACGATTATTTTCCTACGAATTTCCAAAGTTTAAGCTATTTTCGGAATTTACTGGAATTTGGCTAAGTCTGAGAATTGCATCAGTTTTTTAAATCATCACTTAGCTGTTTTCCAGAGGCTATAACTAGTGTTCTGTACACCCTATGAATTAGTGCCTTATATCAAATCTGAGCACTTGCTGTGATCTACATGACAGTATCAAGTCCATCTTCGTTAGTGTCCATTTGTTTATTCAAATCTTTGTCTAAAAGTGCTACTGCAGTATTTTTGTTTTCTAGCTTTTCAATTAACAGAACATAGCCCTTTTGTGAATTTCATAGGATTTAATCTGCGTGTCAAATGGATTTGGTACAGTGGGGTAAAATGAAGTTTGTCAAGTGTACATCCTGTCCATATATTTTTTACTCATGTTAAGGATCGTCTGCTAGCTATTTTATTGCTGAACAGAGGGGTGATCAATGTAGCGGCAGCAAAGCTAGCTACCGCTACAGTAACATTCAGTGACTGTAGCGGCGGCAGCAGAGCAGAGAAGCATCAGCTAGCAGGCGGGCGGCGAGGCGAGCGACTGCGGCGGCAGGCAGGGCAGCAGGCGGGGGCCTTGGTCGGAGCAGCAAGCAGCGGTAAGGGGCGGCGCTGGCGCGGCCGGGAGGAGGAAGATGCGGCCTCGGCGCAGCCGAGCGCGGCAAGGGGCGGCGGTATGTGGGCGCGAGGGAGCGTGGCAGGGAGGCACGACAGTGGTGGACACCGGCGGCTCCAAGGCGGCCCTGCCGAGTGCGGGCTGCGGAGGCGGCAGGCCGGGGCGCAGGGAGGGAGGGCACGACCCTGGATAGCCGCGGGGGCTCGCGGGCTCGTGGCGAACGCGACAGAAGCAGCGAGCGGATGCGATGAGTGCGGCCTCCGGGGCGACGACAAATCAGAGCGGATCGAGCTAGGGAACAAAAGGGAAATGACAAAGGAGCTCACCGCGAGCTCGGAGACACAGTCTGGGAGGCCGGAGGTGGACGAGAGCCGCGGCAATGTCGAAGAATGCCGGCGATGTACGTGACGGAGATGAGCTCGATGGCGAGCGTACAGTACGCCCCTGCTCGAATCAAAGCACGGAGGCGAAGGAGACTACGGTGGTGGAGCTCCTGGACCTCCTAGCTCAGCGCGGGGATGACGACGGCCGCGAGGATGGCAAGGCCGTGGCAACAGCTGCGGCTGCGCGGTTTGCAGAGAAGAGGACGAGCGAGGGAGAGGGGGAAACGGGGCAAGGGTTCGTCTCCGGCGTAGGGCGGTTCTTATCCATCACCAGGGTCATCGGATGCTCGACACGAGCGATCCTCGGCGTGTGGACGGCCGACCAGAGGCCACGGCCATGGCTCCGCCTTCCTCTCTGTACGTGAGAAGGAGAGGGCCGGTTGTAGGTTGCGCCGTAGGCACTGGTGCACTTGTGGCCCAAGTGCACAGTGGCCTTTTCTTTTCTTTTTCTCTTTTTTTTCTCTTTTTCTGTCTTTTATATCTTTACCATTTTGTGCTAGGTTTAGCCACCAAATGACTTTGCAAAATTATGGAGCTCTGCCTTAAATATATTGCAATATTTTGAACTGTCACAAAAAGTTTGGGCGGCATAGGAGTTAAATTCAATTTTTCATAAAAGGAAAAGTGATTGAATGGGCTGAATTGGTACGGTTTTAATTGCTATAGCCCATTTACCATTGCGGTGATGTTGTTTTCTTTAACAATTATTTGTTATGGATTAGTTGCTAAATGGTGGACTATTTTGCAACCATATTTATGCAACTTTAAATTTCACTTTGAATATGAATTGACTTCAGAGAAGGAATTTCAATTGAGGTGCTTAACCATTGTGATCAAGCATTGCAAATGATGATGACTTGGCATAATTATCATTATATCACATTGCTTATTACATAGGGGTGTTAAAATTCTCCTCCTCTAAAAGAAATTCTCGTCCCGAGAATTCAGGAGGTAGAAGGAAAGAGGTCGGGGTATTCCTCCCGAAGATTATCCTCACGTTCCCAAGTGGCTTCATCTTCAGTATGATTAGACCACTGCACTTTTAGGAACTAGGTAACCTTCTGACGGGTCTGTCATTCAGCTTCATCGAGAATGCAGATCGGATGCTCCTTATAAGAAAGATCATCTTGCAATTCGAGCATCTCGTGATCCACTGCTCGGTGCGGAGACTCCTTGAAGCAACGGCGAAGTTGCGACACATGGAAGACGTCGTGGATATGAGAGAATTGCGGCGGCAACTCCAATTTATATGCCACGTGGCCACGTCTAGCAATAATGCGGAAAGGACCAATGTAGCGGGGAGCTAACTTGCCCTTGATTCCAAAACGGTGAGTGCCCTTCATAGGGGTGACACGCAAATAAGCTTGATCACCAGGTTGATAAGTCAAACCCCATCGTTTGCGATCATACTTGCTCTTCTGGCGGTCCTGAGCCGCCTTGAGATTTTCTCGGACAATACGGACTTGCTCTTCAGCGTGTTGGATAATATCTGGACCCACAAGCAGTTGTTCCCCAGTTTCTGACCAATTCAGAGGGGTTCGACACTTACGTCCATATAGTACTTTGAAGGGGGCCATTTTCAAGCTGGCTTGATAGCTGTTGTTATAAGAGAACTCGACATACGGGAGAGATTCTTCCCACTTCTTGCCGAAAGAAATAACACAAGCCCGAAGCATGTCTTCAAGCACTTGATTGACTCGCTCGACTTGGCCTTGGGATTGGGGATGATAAGCTGAACTCCAGGTAATATGAGTTCCCATGGCTGCTTGGAAACTTTCCCAGAACTTTGAGGTGAAAAGACCGCCACGGTCCGAACTGATCTCCTTCGGAATACCATGGAGTGATACAATTCTGGAGATATATAACTCTGCTAACTGACTAGCAGTGATCGTCTCTTTGACAGGCAGAAAGTGTGCAACTTTAGAAAGTTGGTCGACGACGACAAGAATAGCATCGTGACCCTTCTGTGACTTGGGAAGGCCAGTAATGAAATCCATCTGAACCTTATCCCATTTCCACAGAGGAATAGGAAGTGGTTGCAGAATTCCAGCAGGCTTCTAATGTTCTGCTTTAACACGACGGCAAACATCACATTCAGCAACATAGCGAGCAATATCCTGCTTCATTTTGGACCACCAGTACCTCTGACGGAGATCACGATACATCTTGGTGCTACCCGGATGAATAGACAGCGGTGTGTCATGTGCCTCCTTCATGACCTTGTCAGTCATAAGCTTGAAGCGAGGTACGACAATGCGGTCTCTGAAGTACAAGGTTCCATCTTCAGACAGTGAGAAATCCCTGTACTTTTCCAGGTGAAGATCCTTCTTCATCAGATCAACTTCAGCACCTTTAGCTTGCGCAGTCTTAACAGCCCTCTCAAGGTCTAGTTCAACAACCAAGGTTTTTAGGTATCCTTGAGGAACTATCCCAATATTTAACTTTCGAAGCTCTTCATACAGAAGTGGTTGCTCTAGCTGGACTTCAAGTTCACAGCAATAGGATTTACGGCTCAACGCATCAGCCATTACATTAGCCTTGCCAGGGGTATAAGAAATACCCAAATCATAGTCTGCAATGGTCTCCATCCATCTTTGCTGACAGAGGTTTAGACATGGCTGAGTGAACAAGTACTTCAGACTTTTATGATCCGTGTAGATCTCGCAACGATTACTGAGGAGGTAATGTCGCCACAACTGCAGTGCATAGATGACAGCAGCTAGTTCTAGATCATGTACCGGATAATTCTCTTCATGTGGGCGCAACTGACGAGAGCCATAGGCAATCACTTTACACTCTTGCATTAGGACACAACCTAATCCTTCACGGGATGTGTCACAATAGATCACAAAATCTTTGCGAGAATCTGGAGGAGCAAGTACTGGGGCAGATGTCAGCTTGTCTTTGAGTGTTTGAAAACTTTCCTGACATTTTTCTGTCCATTCAAATTTAATGCCCTTGTGAAGCAGATCAATCAGAGGCTTAGCAATCTTTGAGAAATTCTCGACAAAGCGACTACAATAGCTTGCAAGGCCGAGAAAACTTCTGACTTGCTTGACATTCTTCGGTGGAGTCCATTCAAGTATAGCCTGAACTCGTTCTGGGTTAACTGCAATGCCATATTTGGAAATCACATGGCCGAGATACGTCACTTTAGATAACCAGAACTCGCATTTTGAGTACTTGGCATACAGTTGATGTTCACGCAGCTTCTCCAGTACAAGGCGAAGATGTTCAGCATGTTCTTCTTCATTCTTTGAATAAACCAGAATATCATCCAGATATACCACGACGAATTTGTCAAGATAATCCATGAAGATGTAGTTCATTAACTGGGAGAAGGTTGCTGGAGCATTGGTTAAGCCGAAGGACATGACAGTGTACTCATAAGAACCATAGCGAGTTACGAATGCTGCCTTCGGAATATCCTCTTCACGAACTCGGATCTGGTGGTATCCCAATCTCAAATCAAGCTTAGAGAATACTGAGGAACCAGCAAGTTGATCATACAGATCGTTGATTCTGGGAAACGGATACTTGTTCTGAATTGTTGCTTGGTTGATAGGTCGGTAATCTTGAACCAACCAATTCGTACCATCCTTCTTCTTGACAAAGAGGGAAGCTGCTCCCCAAGCAGAGGAACTGGGGCGGATGAAACCCTTCTTAAGTGATTTGTCGATCTCTTCCTTGAGCTCGAGAAGGTGGTGCGGAGGCATCTTATAAGGGCGCTTCGCAATAGGGGTAGTGCCAGGCTTCAACTCGATGACAAACTCGACAGCTCTAGCAGGGGGTATTCCTGGAAGTTCTTCTGGAAAGAGATCTTGAATATCACAAACAACTGGAACGTTCTCGATCCCTTCAAGAGGTGAAGCATTCAATGCATTCAGAACATATATCTGATTCTCGGCATTCTGAACTGTCCGAGCTGAGTATCTGACTGTCTGGCCAGAAGGATGAGTGAGCTGGACTGTCTTAGTAGCACAGTCAATCAGAGCCTTATGCTCTGTCAACCATTCCATACCAAGAATGATATCAATGTTGGATGGTCTGAGCACAACGAGGAAAGCCGGGAAAAGTAGACCTCCAATCTCGATGTGGTTGTGGTGGCTTACCATTGAGGTTTGCCACTTGGACCCCGGAGATTGAACCGCTAGAGGAGTGGGTAATTCTTCCATGCCTAGTCCATGCAACTGAGCAAATGTTGGGACACGAAAGCATGCGATGCTCCTGAATCAAAGAGAACAGAAGCTGGCACTGAATTAACACGAAGGGTACCCATCACAATTGTTGGTTCCTTCAAGGCCTTTTCAGCATCAACATGATTGACATGGCCAAGTGCAATAGCAGCTGGTATAATATTACGGTTCCTGAATCGGCGGTTTCGACAGCTCTTCTTACGACCAACAGGAGGACGTGGTGCAACCTGAGGAGTTGCCATAGCATTAGGCTGTCCACCCTGAACTGTTAGCTGTCTCGGCGGTGAAGGCAGATGAGGTGCAACATATGATGGCCTGGGTGTTGGAGCAGGTTGGTGATAAACATTGTGCGGGATCCAGACTCGATGTTTCTGAACAGGCTGACCCGAGGATGAGCCAACATCACGAGTGCGTTTGAGCGACTCCTGGTATTTAGCCAGACCAGTTTCAACTCGGTAGGCTTGACTGACAAGCGTGGCAAAGTCCTCACAATCAAGGACAAGAAGTGCGAGCTGTATATCGGAACGCAGTCCTTCACTGAATTTCTCCTACTTGCGGGCGTCAGTGTCAACATCATCTTTAGCATAGCGGGATAATTTGAGAAATTTCCTCCGGTATTCATCCACAGTCATTGTGCCCTGTGAGAGTTTGCGGAACTCCTGCTTCTTCTGGTCGATCAGACCTGGAGGAATGTACCGTGCACGATAGGCTGACTGAAATTCCAGCCAAGTGGTTACAGTCTCTGCAGGCAACATATCCTTGTTGCTTTCCCACCATTGAGCAGCGGGACCCTTCAAGTGAAATGTCGCAAAGGTGACGTAACTGTCAGGGGCCACATTAGCTGACTCCATCTCAAACAGGATGTCACAAAGCCAATCATCAGCATCCATAGGATTGGTGGAGTTGCAGAAAACAGATGGATTGAGGCGAACAAATTCTAGCAGTGAGATCGGTCCAGGCTCCTGACGAGAATCGTTGCGTTCCAAACGTTTTACCAGACTCTCGTTGAGCTGACGGTTCAATTCAAACTGCTGCATCATTGCGGCAATATAGGGTGGAGGTGGAGGATCGTCAGCCATCCTGCCAATCAACAGGGGCAGTTTAGCAAGCAAAATTGCAGGTGTAAGAGGTCATTCATGATGTAACAAGAGTAATGAACAAGGAGGCATCAGGTGCATATTAGTAGTCATTAAAGACATACAGAACGATGCACAGAGTTGGACACAAACGGTGGTAGGAGTTCGAAAATGCACGCAGCTAGACAAGCTAGGCAGCGCGCAGGCACGCGGTAAGGAAGTACACAACGAGACATAGCAAAGGCTACATCAACGTCAGAGAAAACTGTTGGAGCGAGGAATCTGCAAGTGACAACACAGGGTGCCCTCGATAAAAGGATCCTGGAAGCAGAACCTGGCCCACAATCTTGGAGCAAGGGGGAATAATTTCACAACTCCGGATGGATGTGATCACGAGAACCTAATGTTGGAGTTAGTAAAATTTTAACCTGAAAGGAAGAGAAATCAGTGTCCCAGAGTAAAGATGAGGAATAAAAGATCCTAATACCACCCAGTTGACAACGTGGGCCCGTAAGCCACACAACCAGGTTAGTAAAATAGTTTTCGGACAACTAGACTCAACTTCGGCCAAGGAGTTAGAAAGGGGGATTCCTGGAGGTAGTCGGCTCTGATAACAACATGTGACGCCCCCAGGTTAATCATGCACTAATCATACACGCAAATGCACATGATCAAGACTAAGGACTCACTTGAAGATATCACAACACAACTCTGAAACATAAATAAAGTCATACAAGCTTTATATTACAAGCCAGGGCCTCGAGGGCTCGAATACATAGCTCGATGGCATACAAGTGTCAGCAGAAGCATCAGATATCTGAGTACAGATATAAAAGAGAAGCAGAAACGCCTTTAGAAAGTCGGGGCAAAATAAAACACTATGATCGAAAGGCGCAGGCCTCTTGCCTGGGACCCTCCGATCCTACTCCTGGTCATCGGCCAGCTCGTAGAAGTAACCACCCTCGAGGTGGTAGTAGTAGTCGTCGGCGGGGCAGCTATGTCAGGGGCTCAGCCATTTGGTTGCATCAAACTGGTATGGGGAGAAAAAGAAAGCAAAGCAACCATGAGTACTCCGAAGTACTCAGCAAGAAAGGATCTACACTACATATATAACATTATCAAAGGGAGGCTGTATATGTGGACTGGGCTGCAGAAATGCCAGAATAGAGAGAAGGCCTAGTTCTATCGAAGACTAGCTTCTTCAGCGGTCTTGCACCAACAGAAGAGAGTAGATCAGCACAGTAAAAAATAGTAGTGGTTGTGTCAAGTAACAGTCTCTCCCAGAGATCCTTCCTCGACTCCCTGCGAGAAAGCGATCCCGGAGCCATCATAACCAGTTATCATCACAAGTTCTAGTTGTATTGATCGGGATACAACTCCGAGTGTCCTTTACTGTAGGACCGGCTATCGATAGATGTTTTCTTCCCTGCAGGGGTGCACCAACTTACCCACCACACTCGCTTAACTCCGGCCGGACACACTTTCCTGGGTCATGCCCGGCCTCGGCCAAACGACACACCGCAGCCCTACCTACAGCTCAGCAGAGAGGTCCCCGCCGGTCTACCTCCTAAGCGCTCAGGGGTCTTGGGCCATCGCCCTGTGCACTCCGGGTCATTGCGAGCAGGGTGGATACCAGCACCGCCATGAATGGCCGGCACGATCCGACCGTGCCGCACTGCTGAACTGGACGTCTGACAGAGCTTTCGGCTGATGCTACGATGCAGAGTGCCCATAACTATTCCCACGTGATGGTTAGTGCTATCAGGCCGTAGGCTTGCTCGGATCAGATATCCAAATCATTAGAGGACTAGGGGCTTGCGGTAACGAGCAGAGACTCACGATCGATGTGACACCGTCGCCCTGTCTCGAGGACTTGCTGCAAGGGCTAAGAATGCCCGGCCTCGCCTCGTAAATATCTCACAGGTAACTTCCCATCATTCGCTGGTACCCCTCAGGGTCGACCCGCCTTTCCAAGTATCAGTTGTAAAAGTCACAGTATCCATAGTAACCGTGTGTCTAACACCAAGGGGAACCCTGAGGAATCACCCTCGATGGAATTCCACCTGATGTTATCATCAAGGTGAACGAAGGAGGTATCACCCTCGAAGTCCACTCTTGAGGAGTTGCATGATAGTGTCATTATCAGGAGTGGAGAAGGAGGAATCACCCTCGATGACCATAACCGATGAACTAGCCTACAAGGTTAACATCAGAAGTGCTGACGAGGTATCACCCTCGGCACTCGATAGTAACCCAGTAGTGTCGTACAACTAAGGGGGTGAAGTGCGGTGCCGGGGCCTGGTCTTCGATCCCGTTGATCGGGTCTTCTGATAATCCAGCGAGGCAGTAGGGACAAGTGGGGTCACTAGTGGGTCTCTAGCCAGCCTATACTAAGCAGTTTAGATATCAGGCAGGTATCAACAGTAGTTACAAAAATAGGCTATGCAACAGAATAGGAGTAAACAATTAAAGTAGCAAAATCTAATGCAAGCATGAGAAAATAGAATGGTCGATATCGGGATGATCAAAGGGGGGCTTGCCTGGTTGCTCGGCGGGAAAGGCAAGGTCGTCAGGGGTCGTCGATCTTCAAGGCATCGTCAGCGGTCTCGGGGTCTAGTGAATAGGAAGAGGGCGAAGAAACAGTAAATGCAAGCAAACAGATGCATGACATGACTTCAGACAGAGCTAGGGGTGTTCTAACGCAGTACTACATGATACCGGTGAAGGGGAAAACATCCGGGAATGTTTTCCCGAAGTTTGGCATTTTCCAGACAAATGAAAGAGAGGGAAAGTTCCACGTTCGCTATGCTAGGGGCGTGTGGTAGACGAACGGACTGCATATTCAGATTCGTCTCGTTGTTCTGAGCAACTTTCATGTATAAAACTTTTTCATCCGAGCTACGATTATTTTCCTATGAATTTCCAAAGTTTAAGCTATTTTCGGAATTTACTGGAATTTGGCCAAGTCTGAGAATTGCATGAGTTTTTTAAATCATCACTTAGCTGTTTTCCAGAGGCTATAACTAGTGTTCTATACACCCTATGAATTAGTGCCTTATATCAAATCTGAGCACTTGCTGTGATCTACATGACAGTATCAAGTCCATCTTCATTAGTGTCCATTTGTTTATTCAAATCTTTGTCTAAAAGTGCTACTGCAGTATTTTTGTTTTCTAACTTTTCAATTAACAAAACATAGCCCTTTTGTGAATTTCATAGGATTTAATCCGCGCATCAAATGGATTTGGTCCAGTGGGGTAAAATGAAGTTTGTCAAGTGTACTTCCTGTCCATATAATTTTTACTCATGTTAAGGATCGTCTGCTAGCTATTTTGTTGCTGCATAGAGGGGTGATCAATGTAGCGGCAGCAAAGCTAGCTACCGCTACAGTAACATTCAGTTACTGTAGCGGCGGCAGCAAAGCAGAGAAGCAGCAGCTAGCAGGCGGGCGGCGAGGCGAGCGACTGCGGCGGCAGGCAGGGCAGCAGGCGGGGGCCTCGGTCGGAGCAGCAAGCAGCAGTAAGGGGCGGCGCTGGCGCGGCCTGGAGGAGGCAGACGCGACCCCGGCGCAGCCGAGCGCGGCTAGGGGCGGGGGTACGTGGGCGCGAGGGAGCGTGGCAGGGAGGCACGACTGCGGTGGACGCGGGTGGCTCCAAGGTGGCCCTGGCGAGCGCGGGCTGCAGTGGCGGCAGGCCGGGGCTCAGGGAGGCAGGGCATGACCCTGGATAGCCGCGGGGGCTCGCGTGCTCGCGACGAACGCGGCAGAAGCAGCGAGCGGATGCGGTGAGTGTGGCCTCTGGGGCAACGACAAATCAGAGCGGATCGAGCTAGGGAACAAAAGGGAAATGACAAAGGAGCTCACCGCGAGCTCGGAGACGCAGTCGGGGAGGTCGGAGGTGGACGAGAGCCGCGGCAATGTCGAAGAACGCCGGCGATGTCCGTGACGGAGATGAGCTCGATGGCGAGCGTACAATACGTCCCTGCTCGAATCAAAGCACGGAGGCGAATGAGACTACGGTGGTGGAGCTCCTGGATCTCCTAGCTCAGCGCGGGGACGACGATGGCCGCGAGGATGGCAAGGCCGTGGCAACAGCTGCGGCTGCGCACGTTGCAGAGAAAAGGATGAGCGAGGGAGAGGGGGAAATGGGGCTAGGGTTCGTCTCCGGCGTAGGGGGGTCCTTATCCATCACCAGGGTCATCGGATGCTCGACACGAGCGATCCTCGGCGCGTGGACGGCTGATAGAGGCGAGGGTGTCCCGATCTTTCGATGAGATGATAGCTATCGTTTTTGGTGGAGTAGACTTTGACGATCCGACTACGAACGTGCGAGGACGTCGCGCCTTAGCAATCGCTAAACCAACTCCTAGAGGTTATTGACCACGTCGGAGCACAATCAACCTGACCACGAGGGTCTATCTCCTGCAAGCAAACGAAGAACAAGCAAGAAACTAAGATTTGCAATCTGGATATTGCGAATATAAGATGAAAGCTTTATTGATCAAGGTGGGGTTCTGTGACGTCTTGGTCTGGTCGTTGAACACAAACGAAGTACGCGAAGTTGCAGCTATGGCGAACTTTTAATCTAAACAAAACCCAAAGTCTAAACGGTGCCCTAAGGGCTGTATATATGGAGGAAGAGGGGGGGATTTCATGGCCCTTGAAGGAGGGGTCCGAAACCAACCCTATCTCTTGTTTCCCCACACATACGGACTCTAAAAATAGCCTATACTCAAGTATTTCGAAATTACATGGGCCTGGCCCAATAATAAGGTGACGCAGCACCTATAATAGCCTCTGGACGAAATTTATGAAGTGGCATCTTGTATATTTCGTCCAAGGCTTCCTGCACTCATTATGGTGGCTTCAAAGTCCTGAAATCATCACTTGTAACTCCGTTCTTGTTCCCCTTGCGCATGCCATCATCTCCATGCTTGAACTTGCTCCAAGGTTCCTCTTTCTTGTCCAAGCTAGGCCCTTCATTTGTAAGCAAAACAAATGTATCCAATTTAGGCAGCATCATATTCTCAAGAACTTTAGAATCATTACCAAGAAACGAAAGTACCTGATAATTTAATTGGCGTGCGCGAGCTCTAGTAATTGGTCCAGTATGTATAGAAGCAGGGGCTGTGGGTGTAACAATGGTATTGATGTCCTCATCATCCTCCCCTTCTTGAAATGAAGTCGTCCTCGACGGAAGCTCATCTTCCTCACCCAAATAAGGCTTCAGATCTGCAATGTTAAAAGTGGGGCTAACCCCAAAATCTGCAGGCAGCTCAAGTTTATATGCGTTATCATTTATTTTCTCTAACACCTTAAAAGGACCATCAGCACGTGGCATTAGCTTTGATTTGCGCAAATCAGGAAATCTATCCTTACGCAAATGTAACCAAACAAGATCTCCAGGTGCAAACACAACATGTTTTCTACCCTTATCTCCAGCAAGTTTATATTTAGCATTCATACGCTCAATGTTCTCCTTAGTTAACTCATGCATTTTTAAGATCAATTCAGCACGTTGTTTAGCATCAAAATTAACCTTCTCCGAAGATGGAAGAGGCAACAAATCAATTGGTGCACGAGGAAGGAAACCATACACAATTTCAAAAGGACACATCTTAGTAGTAGAATGCAATGAACGATTATAAGCAAATTCAATATGAGGCAAGCATTCTTCCCACATTTTCTCGTTATTCTTCAAAACAGCCCTAAGCATAGTAGACAATGTTCTATTGACTACTTCAGTTTGTCCATCAGTTTGGGGGTGACATGTAGTACTAAAAAGCAGTTTAGTCCCCAACTTAGCCCATAAACATCTCCAAAAGTGGCTAAGAAATTTAGTATCACGATCTGAAACAATAGTATTTGGCACACCATGCAAGCGTATAATTTCACGAAAGAACAAATCAGCAACATTAACAGCATCATCGCTTTTATGACATGGTATAAAGTGTGCCATTTTCGAGAACCTATCCACGACAACAAATATGCTATCCCTCCCCTTCTTTGTTCGAGGTAAACCTAAAACAAAGTCCATAGATATATCCTCCCAAGGAACACTAGGTATAGGCAAAGGCATATATAAACCATGAGGATTGAGTCGTGACTTAGCTTTTTGACATGTAGTGCAACGAGCAACAAAACGCTCAACATCCCGTCTCATCTTTGGCCAAAAGAAATGTGTAGCAAGTATATCCTCCGTCTTCTTCACGCCAAAGTGTCCCATTAATCCTCCTCCATGCGCCTCCTGCAACAACAAAAGACGAACGGAGCTAGCTGGAATGCATAGCTTGTTAGCACGAAACACAAATCCATCATTAACGACGAACTTGTTCCATGTTCTCCCTTCCTTACAATTCTGCAATACATCTTTAAATTCAGCATCATGCACATATTGATCTTTGATGGTCTCCAAACCAAATATTTTAAAGTCAAGTTGTGAAAGCATAGTATAACGACGAGACAATGCATCAACAATAACATTTTCTTTACCCTTCTTGTGTTTAATGACATAAGGGAAAGTCTCAATAAATTCAACCCATTTAGCATGTCTACGGTTCAGTTTTGCTTGACTTTTAATGTGTTTCAAAGATTCATGATCAGAATGTATAACAAATTCTTTGGGCCATAAATAATGTTGCCATGTTTCTAAGGTCCGAACAAGAGCATATAATTCTTTATCATAAGTAGAATAGTTCAGACTAGGCCCACTCAATTTTTCAGAAAAGTATGCAACAGGTTTGCCATCTTGTAATAAAACACCTCCTAATCCAAGTCCACTAGCATCACATTCAAGCTCAAAAGTCTTATTAAAATCAGGAAGTTGGAGTAAAGGAGCATGTGTCAACTTATCTTTCAATACCGTGAAGGCTTCTTCCTGTGAGGTACCCCAAACAAAAGGCACATCCTTCTTTGTAAGCTCATTGAGAGGTGCAGCAATGGTGCTGAAATCTCTCACAAAACGCCTATAGAAACCAGCGAGTCCAAGAAAACTCCTCACTTGAGTGACCGTTTTGGGCTGTGGCCAACTCTCAATAGCTTCAATCTTGGCTTTATCAACTTCAATTCCCTGTGGAGTAACAACATAGCCAAGAAAAGATACTCGGTCGGTGCAAAAGGTGCACTTCCCAAGGTTACCAAACAAACATGCATCACGTAAAGCAATAAAAACAACACGTAAATGTTCCAAATGTTCCTCCAAAGATCTGCTATAAATCAGTATATCATCAAAATAGACTACCACAAATCGTCCAATGAAAGCACGTAAAACTTCGTTCATTAATCTCATGAAAGTACTAGGTGCATTAGTTAACCCAAAAGGCATGACTAACCACTCATATAATCCAAACTTTGTTTTAAATGCTGTTTTCCATTCATCCCCCAATTTCATACGAATTTGATGGTATCCACTACGCAAATCAACTTTGGAGAATATTGTAGAGCCACTCAATTCATCAAGCATATCATCTAGTCTAGCAATAGGATGACGATAACGAATAGTAATATTATTAATGCCTCTACAATCAACACACATACGCGATGTACCATCCTTTTTCGGCACTAGAATAATAGGAACAGCACAAGGACTAAGGGATTCGCGTATATAACCTTTGTCGAGCAACTCCTGTACTTGACGCATAATCTCCTTCGTCTCCTCTGGATTGATACGGTATGGCGCACGGTTTGGCAACGAAGCACCGGGAATTAAGTCAATCTGATGCTCAATCCCGCGAATAGGTGGTAATCCCGGTGGCACGTCTTGTGGAAAGACGTCAGCGAACTCCTGCAAAATGTTAGTGACCGCAGGAGGCAAAGAGGAAGGCACGTCCTCGAATGAAAATAACGCCTCTTTGCACACAAAAGCATAGCAAACAGAATTGCTGAAATCTAGCTCATCAATATCAGATTTGGTGGCAAGTAAGCATGCACTTTTCAATTTAATTTCAGAAGCAACACTAGATGGTTTATTATTAGGCTTCATTTGTTGTTCAAATTCTTTTGCCACAATCTGATTTTCACTCTTATTTTTCTCCTGTTTTGCTTTACTAGCTCTATTAATATCATCTTTCAAAATAGAATCAGGAGTCATAGGAAGCAAAGTAATATGTTTATCCTTATGAACAAGAGTATACTGATTGTTTCTACCATGGTGTACAGAATTTTTATCAAATTGCCATGGTCTACCAAGTAATAATGAACATGCTTGCATGGGTACCACATCACAATCAACATAATCAGCATATGTAGAGATACTAAAATGCACACGAACAGTACGTGTTACCTTAACCTTGCCGCTGTTGTTGAAACATTGGATATAGTAAGGATGTGGATGTGGTCTTGTGGTGAGAGATAGCTTCTCCACCATCTCCATGCTAGCCAAGTTGTTGCAGCTCCCTCCATCTATGATGACGCGAACAGAACGTTCCTTCACAACTCCCTTTGTATGGAACAAATTATGCCTCTGATTTTGCTCAGCTTGTGTGACCTGCACACTCAAAACACGTTGAGCAACTAAACATTCATACCTGTCAGCGTCTTCAGGAGCAATGTATTGCGTCTCATGATCAGAATCATCTCCACCGTGTTCTTCACTTGTAATAAGAGCCAAAGTCTCCTCATCATAGTCACTAGCGGACTCATACCCACCATCCTCAGTAGCAATCATAACACGCGGAGATTGGCATTCTCTCGCATAATGACCTCTTCCCTTACAACGACGACAAATAATATCATGTGTGTGCCCTGTTGATGTGATAGAGGCGAGGGTGTCCCGATCTTTCGATGAGATGATAGCTATCGTTTTTGGTGGAGTAGACTTTGACGATCCGACTACGAACGTGCGAGGACGTCGCGCCTTAGCAATCGCTAAACCAACTCCGAGAGGTTATTGACCACGCCGGAGCCCAATCAACCTGACCACGAGGGTCTATCTCCTGCAAGCAAACGAAGAACAAGCAAGAAACTAAGATTTGCAATCTGGATATTGCGAATATAAGATGAAAGCTTTATTGATCAAGGTGGGGTTCTGTGACGTCTTGGTCTGGTCGTTGAACACAAACGAAGTACGCGAAGTTGCAGCTATGGCGAACTTTTAATCTAAACAAAACCCAAAGTCTAAACGGTGCCCTAAGGGCTGTATATATGGAGGAAGAGGAGGGGATTTCGTGGCCCTTGAAGGAGGGGTCCGAAACCAACCCTATCTCTTGTTTCCCCACACATACGGACTCTAAAAACAGCCTATACTCAAGTATTTCGAAATTACATGGGCCTGGCCCAATAATAAGGTGACGCAACACCTATAATAGCCTCTGGACAAAATTTATGAAGTGACATCTTGTATATTTCGTCCAAGGCTTCCTGCACTCATTATGGTGGCTTCAAAGTCCTGAAATCATCACTTGTAACTCCGTTCTTGTTCCACTTGTGCATGCCATCATCTCCATGCTTGAACTTGCTCCAAGGTTCCTCTTTCTTGTCCAAGCTAGGCCCTTCATTTGTAAGCAAAACAAATGTATCCAATTTAGGCAGCATCATATTCTCATGAACTTTAGAATCATTACCAAGAAACGAAAGTACCTGATATTTTAATTGGCGTGCGCGAGCTCTAGTAATTGGTCCAGTATGTATAGAAGCAGGGGTTGTGGGTGTAACAATGGTATTGATGTCCTCATCATCCTCCCCTTCTTGAAATGAAGTCGTCCTCGACGGAAGCTCATCTTCCTCACCCAAATAAGGCTTCAGATCTGCAATGTTAAAAGTGGGACTAACCCCAAAATCTGCAGGCAGCTCAAGTTTATATGCATTATCATTTATTTTCTCTAACACCTTAAAAGGACCATCAGCACGTGGCATTAGCTTTGATTTGCGCAAATCAGGAAATCTATCCTTACGCAAATGTAACCAAACAAGATCTCCAGGTGCAAACACAACATGTTTTCTACCCTTATCTCCAGCAAGTTTATATTTAGCTTTCATACGCTCAATGTTCTCCTTAGTTAACTCATGCATTTTTAAGATCAATTCAGCACGTTGTTTAGCATCAAAATTAACCTTCTCCGAAGATGGAAGAGGCAACAAATCAATTGGTGCACGAGGAAGGAAACCATACACAATTTCAAAAGGACACATCTTAGTAGTAGAATGCAATGAACGATTATAAGCAAATTCAATATGAGGCAAGCATTCTTCCCAGATTTTCTTGTTATTCTTCAAAACAGCCCTAAGCATAGTAGACAATGTTCTATTGACTACTTCAGTTTGTCCATCAGTTTGGGGGTGACATGTAGTACTAAAAAGCAGTTTAGTCCCCAACTTAGCCCATAAACATCTCCAAAAGTGGCTAAGAAATTTAGTATCACGATCTGAAACAATAGTATTTGGCACACCATGCAAGCGTATAATTTCACGAAAGAACAAATCAGCAACATTAACAGCATCATCGCTTTTATGACATGGTATAAAGTGTGCCATTTTCAAGAACCTATCCACGACAACAAATATGCTATCCCTCCCCTTCTTTGTTCGAGGTAAACCTAAAACAAAGTCCTCGAATGAAAATAACGCCTCTTTGCACACAAAAGCATAGCAAACAGAATTGCTGAAATCTAGATCATCAATATCAGATTTGGTGGCAAGTAAGCATGCACTTTTCAATTTAATTTCAGAAGCAACACTAGATGGTTTATTATTAGGCTTCATTTGTTGCTCAAATTCTTTTGCCACAATCTGATTTTCACTCTTATTTTTCTCCTGTTTTGCTTTACTAGCTCTATTAATATCATCTTTCAAAATAGAATCAGGAGTCATAGGAAGCAAAGTAATATGTTTATCCTTATGAACAAGAGTATACTGATTGTTTCTACCATGGTGTACAGAATTTTTATCAAATTGCCATGGTCTACCAAGTAATAATGGACATGCTTGCATGGGTACCACATCACAATCAACATAATCAGCATATGTAGAGATACTAAAATGCACACGAACAGTACGTGTTACCTTAACCTTGCCGCTGTTGTTGAACCATTGGATATAGTAAGGATGTGGATGTGGTCTTGTGGTGAGAGATAGCTTCTCCACCATCTCCATGCTAGCCAAGTTGTTGCAGCTCCCTCCATCTATGATGACGCGAACAGAACGTTCCTTCACAACTCCCTTTGTATGGAACAAATTATGCCTCTGATTTTGCTCAGCTTGTGTGACCTGCACACTCAAAACACGTTGAGCAACTAAACATTCATACCTGTCAGCGTCTTCAGGAGCCATGTATTGCGTCTCATGATTAGAATCATCTCCACCGTGTTCTTCACTTGTAATAAGAGCCAAAGTCTCCTCATCATAATCACTAGCGGACTCATACCCACCATCCTCAGTAGCAATCATAACACGCGGAGATTGGCATTCTCTCGCATAATGACCTCTTCCCTTACAACGACGACAAATAATATCATGTGTGTGCCCTGTTGATGCCATAGATGAAGAAGAGCTCTGGGCAGGCCCAGAAGGTGTACTCTTGGCAGATGGTGGTGGTGGTGCCTGTTTTCTTGTATCTCGATTGGAAGTGGCGGCTGAAGTCAGTGGTGCCGCAGTAGGACGTGTGGGAGTAGAGGAGGCACGCGGTGTCCATGATGAAGATCGACCTGCAGAAAAATTAGTTCGCGCCAATGCCTGTCGATCCTGCACTTCACGTTCAGCTTTACAAGCAAGATGGAATAAACGAGTGATATTATTATACTCCTTATACTCTAGAATGGTCTGAATCTCTCTATTTAATCCACCCATGAAACGTGCAAGCATAGCTTCATTCTCCTCAACAATACCACATCTAATCATGCCAGTTTGTAATTCCTGATAATATTCTTCTACAGAATGTTTTCCTTGTCTTAAGCGCTGCAATTTTTGAAGTAATTCACGTTGATAATATGGTGGAACCCAACGAGTACGCATAGCAGTTTTCAAAGCAGCCCACGTAGCTGGAATAGGATATAATCTACAATGTTCAGACCACCATACACATGCAAAACTAGTGAAAGCACAAACAGCAGCAGCAACACGTCGTTCCTCGGGATATTGTAAACATGTAAAACGTTGTTCAGTTTCTAACTCCCAAGTAAGATATATATCAGGAACATATCTACCCTCGAATGGTGGAATATTCAATTTTAAGTTAGGAAGATGGTCATGATCTCGTACCTGAAGTGGTGGTGCAGACCTACCATTGCGATTATTTGCATGTGGACGACCTGGTGCTGGTGGTTGCACGTAGTTATGATTTTGATCAACCTCATCCTCATAATCGCCCGCGTAATCATCCTCCTCCTCGGCACCAGCAGCAGCAGGGGCAGAAGCCAAAGAAGCATCAACAGTAGGTACAGCAGCACCAGAAGTTTGGCCATCCTCAAGAGGAACACGCTTCGCTCGTCCGAACTGATTTGGAAGGGGGCGTTGTTGTTGTCGTTGCAGAGGTGCGACAGGTGCAGCCGGTGGTGGTTGGGGAAGACGCGTGAGCAATTCATTAAACTTGTTATCCAGCTTTGTCTCGAACGACTTCTCCATGCCATCTATCTTCTCCATGGCCTCTTCAAATCTGTTTAGCACATCTCCCACCTGGCCACTCATCATTTGCTGAAATTTATCATGCAACTCCTTGTTCGTCATGTTCTCCCAGTCAATCTCGTCGGCTTGTGATCCTGCCATGGTTAGCAGCAATAGAAACACACAAGAATATGATCCTACAGACTACTAGAAAGTGGTGGTGGTGTGGTGTGGTGTCACAAATCCGTCAAGCAAATCTCAAATTCTTACCGGTTCTTACCCAGCAGCAGGTGGTGATCGGCAACCTTTGTAGTCAAAACTCTCAGAGCTTGGACAGAGCGATTGCCAGGTGGTGTCAAACACACGATGTAGATGTATGTGGAGCTGGGAAGGCTTATGATATGGTAGCAAAAAGGGTCAGCAATAATCAATTCAGAGATGCAATGTTGAATAAACTCTCAACGACGGTACTGTGCTGGTCCTAGGCTAGACCGTGCTAGAGACGCGAGCCTAGAACACTAACAAAAATCACGGCGCTGCACGTAAACAAGGGAGGAGCACACTCTGAATTTTTTTTCTTTTTTTTTGCACTTTTTTTTCCTCTTTTTTTTTTTTGCTCCGCAACAATTTTTTTTTGAAAAAGTCTACAAATGGTCTAAAAACTGCCTAGCCAGAATTTTCCAGACTTAGTTTTTTTTTTTTTGAAACTGGAACTATTTTTCTTCTGCGGGTAGCACGAAAATTGGCGAATCCGACTTGTTCACGACTCGTAGTATCGCGTGATCTGGAACTCTAAAATAAAGGAATAAATACTGGACTCGGACTAGGACTGGTGGCAGAGATGAATCTGGTGGAACTCGGACTGGTGATGGTATATGACGGTAGTATATGTGGGCTCGGATTGGTGGTGGTATATGGACTCGGATCGGTGGTGGTATATGGACTCGGATCGGTGGTGGTATATGGACTCAGAGAAATAGCAGATAAGCTGTGGTGGTATATGGTAGGGGCGATGATGATGGTGTGGCGGCGGCGTGACAACTTGTGAACAGAACTCGAAACTCTAAAGGAACTAGACAATAAGAACAGCAACTCGACACGACGATGCAACCGATAATTCAATAATGCAAACAATGAAAAGAAAATTGCAAAGGCTCAGACTGGCTTGGACAAAGGATGAATAGATCTAACTTATTTTTTTATGGCTTTTTCCTGGACAATAGGTAAGAAAATAAATCTAACCTAGGGAAAACTCGAAATTCTCACCGAGCAACCTGAAAACTGATACCACTTGATAGAGGCGAGGGTGTCCCGATCTTTCGATGAGATGATAGCTATCGTTTTTGGTGGAGTAGACTTTGACGATCCGACTACGAACGTGCGAGGACGTCGCGCCTTAGCAATCGCTAAACCAACTCCTAGAGGTTATTGACCACGCCGGAGCACAATCAACCTGACCACGAGGGTCTATCTCCTGCAAGCAAACGAAGAACAAGCAAGAAACTAAGATTTGCAATCTGGATATTGCGAATATAAGATGAAAGCTTTATTGATCAAGGTGGGGTTCTGTGACGTCTTGGTCTGGTCGTTGAACACAAACGAAGTACGCGATGTTGCAGCTATGGCGAACTTTTAATCTAAACAAAACCCAAAGTCTAAACGGTGCCCTAAGGGCTGTATATATGGAGGAAGAGGGGGGGATTTCGTGGCCCTTGAAGGAGGGGTCCGAAACCAACCCTATCTCTTGTTTCCCCACACATACGGACTCTAAAAATAGCCTATACTCAAGTATTTCGAAATTACATGGGCCTAGCCCAATAATAAGGTGACGCAGCACCTATAATAGCCTCTGGACGAAATTTATGAAGTGGCATCTTGTATATTTCGTCCAAGGCTTCCTGCACTCCTTATGGTGGCTTCAAAGTCCTGAAATCATCACTTGTAACTCCGTTCTTGTTCCCCTTGCGCATGCCATCATCTCCATGCTTGAACTTGCTCCAAGGTTCCTCTTTCTTGTCCAAGCTAGGCCCTTCATTTGTAAGCAAAACAAATGTATCCAATTTAGGCAGCATCATATTCTCATGAACTTTAGAATCATTACCAAGAAATGAAAGTACCTGATAATTTAATTGGCGTGCGCGAGCTCTAGTAATTGGTCCAGTATGTATAGAAGCAGGGGCTGTGGGTGTAACAATGGTATTGATGTCCTCATCAACGGCCGACCAGAGGCCACGGCCATGGCTCTGCCTTCCTCTCTGTACGTGAGAAGGAGAGGGCCGGTTGTAGATTGGGCCGTAGGCACTGGTGCACTTGTGGCCCAAGTGCACAGTGGCCTTTTCTTTTGTTTTTATCTTTTTCTGTCTTTTATATCTTTACCATTTTGTGCTAGGTTGAGCCACCAAATGACTTTCTAAAATTATGGAGCTCTTCCATTTAAATATATTGCAATATTTTGAACTGTCACAAAAAGTTTGGGAGGCATAGGAGTTAAATTCAATTTTTCATAAAAGGAAAAGTGATTGAATGGTCTAAATTGGTATGGTTTTAATTGCTATAGCCCATTTACCATTGCGGTGATGTTGTTTTCTTTAACAATTATTTGTTATGGATTAGTTGCTAAATGGTGGACTATTTTGCAACCATATTTGTGCAACTTTAAATTTCACTTTGAATATGAATTGACTTCAGAGAAGGAATTTCAATTGAGGTGCTTAACCATTGTGATCAAGCATTGCAAATGATGATGACTTGGCATAAGTATCATTATATCACATTGCTTATTACACAGGGGTGTTACAATTCTCCTCCTCTAAAAGAAATTCTCGTCCCGAGAATTCAGGAGGTAGAAGGAAAGAGGTCGGGGTATTCCTCCCGAAGATTATCCTCATGTTCCCAAGTGGCTTCATCTTTAGTATGATTAGACCACTGCACTTTCAGGAACTTCGTAACCTTCTGACGGGTCCGTCGTTCAGCTTCATCGAGAACTTGGTAACCTTCTGACGGGTCCGTCATTCAGCTTCATCGAGAACTTGGTAACCTTCTAACTGGTCCGTCGTTCAGCTTCATCAAGAATATGATAATGTAATCTGAATATTGCGAATATAGATGAAGTATTGATAAAGGTGGGGATCTGAAAGCGGTCTTGGTCTGGTCGTTGGACACAAATGAAGTACACGAAGTTGCAATGGCTAACTTTTGACTAAACAAATCCCAATTCGATGGTGAATCCAATTGGGTTGGAAATTTTACAAAATCTAGTTTCCAACAAAAAAAGAATCACCCAATTCGGAGTCCGGATGAAAGAGAAATTGGCGTTTTGAGTCAAGTATGTCTGTGCAGTCCGAATCTGAGTGCAGAACATGAGAGACTTGGACTCTATCTTCTCTTGTGCTAAAAGTGACTTGAGAGAACTTCTTGAACAGCACCTAAACATCCCTTTCTCCCTTATCTTCATATGTGGATTGTACTAATGTCCCATACACCTGCAATTAGACATGGCAGAAAATTCTGTGATGTATTTTTGTTCTGGATAACATAAATAAGTTATTGAATAGTTTGCATTAGAAATCACCTCACAAATATACATGTATGCAATATTTTTGGTCGTATCCAAGGTAGTCATGTCTTCATCAAGTTGTGAAAGCATAGTATAGCAACGATACAATGCATCAGCAATAACATTTTCTTTACCCTTCTTGTGTTTTATGACATAAGGGAAAGTCTCAATGAATTCAACCCATTTAGCATGTCTACGGTTCAGTTTGGCTTGACTATTAATATGTTTCAAGGATTCATGATCAGAATGTATAACAAATTCGGGCCATAAATAATGTTGCCATGTTTCTAAAGTCTGAACAAGAGCATATAATTCTTTATCATAAGTAGAATAGTTCAGACTAGGCCCACTCAATTTTTCAGAAAAGTATGCAACAGGTTTGCCATCTTGTAATAACACACCTCCTAATCCAATTCCTCTAGCATCACATTCAATCTCAAAAGTCTTATTAAAATCAGGAAGTTGGAGTAATGGAGCATGTGTCAACTTATCTTTCAATGTCGTGAAGGCTTCTTCCTGTGCGGTGCCCCAAACAAAAGGCACATCCTTCTTTGTAAGCTCATTGAGAGGTGCAGCAATGGTGCTAAAATCTCTCACAAAACTCCTATAGAAACCAGCGAGGCCAAGGAAACTCCTCACTTGTGTGACCGTTTTGGGCTGCGGCCAACTCTCAATAGCTTCAATCTTGGCTTTATCAACTTCAATTCCTCATGGAGTAACAACATAGCCAAGAAAAGATACTCGGTCGGTGCAAAAGGTGCACTTCCCAAGGTTACCAAACAAACGTGCATCATGTAGAGCAATAAAAACAGCATGTAAATGTTCCAAATGTTTCTCCAAAGATCTGTTATAAATCAGTATATCATCAAAGTAAACTACCACAAATCGTCCAATGAAAGCACGTAAAACTTCGTTCATTAATATCATGATATTACTAGGTGCATTAGTTAACCCAAAAGGCATGACTAACCACTCATATAATCCAAACTTAGTTTTAAATGTTGTTTTCCATTCATCCCCCAATTTCACACGAATTTGATGGTATCCACTATGCAGATCAACTTTGAAGAATATTGTAGAGCCACTCAATTCATCAAGCATATAATCTAGCATAGGAATAGGATGATGATAATGACTAGTAATATTATGAATGCCTCCACAATCAACACACATATGCGAAGTACCATCCTTTTTCGGCACTAGAATAGTAGGAACAACACAAGGACTAAGGGATTCCCGTATATAACCTTTGTCGAGCAGCTCCTGGACTTGACGCATAATCTCCTTCGTCTCCTCTGGATTCGTACGGTATGGTGCACGGTTGGGTAGCGATGCACCAGGAATTAAGTCAATCTGATGGTCAATCCCTCGAATAGGTGGTAATCCCGGTGGCACGTCTTGTGGAAAGGCGTCAGTAAACTCCTGCAAAATTTTTGTGACAGCAGGAGGCAAAGAGGAAGGCATGTCCTCGAATGAAAATAATGCCTCTTTGCACACAAAAGCATAGCAAACAGATTTGCTGCAATCTAGACCATCAATATCAGATTTGGTGGCAAGTAAACATCCACTTTTCAATTTAATTTCAGAAGCAACACTAGATGGTTTATTATTAGGTTTCATTTGTTGCTCAAATTCTTTTGCCACTATTTGATTTTCACTCTTATTTTGCTCCTGTTTTGCTTTACTAGCTTGATTAATATCATCTTTCAAAATGGAATCAGGAGTCATAGGAAGCAAAGTAATATGTTTATCCTTGTGAACAAGAGTATACTGATTGTTTCTACCATGGTGTACAATTTTTTTATCGAATTGCCATGGTCTACCAAGTAATAAGGAACATGCTTGCATGGGTACCAACTCACAATCAACAAAATCAGCATATGTAGCTATACTAAAATGCACACGAACAGTACATGTTACCTTAACCTTGCCGCTGTTGTTGAACCATTGGATGTAGTAAGGATGCGGATGTGGTCTTGTGGTGAGAGAGAGCTTCTCCACCATCTCCATGCTAGCCAAGTTGTTGCAGCTCCCTCCATCAATGATGACGCGAATAGAATGTTCCTTCACAAGTCCCTTTGTATGGAACAAATTGTGCCTCTGATTTTGCTCAGCTTGTGTGACCTGCACACTCAAAACACGTTGAGCAACTAAACTTTCATACCTGGCACCGTCTTCAGCATCCATGTATTGTGTCTCTTGTTCAAAATCATCTCTACCATGTTCTTCACTTGTAATAAGAGCCAAAGTCTCCTCATCATAGTCACTAGCGGACTCATACCCATCATCCTCAGTAGCAATCATCACACGCTTAGATGGGCATTCTCTCGCATAATGACCTCCACCCTTGCAACAATGACAAATAATATCATCTGTTTGCCCTGTTGATGCCATGGATGACGGAGAGCTCTGTGCAGGCCCAGAAGGTGTGCTCTTGGCAGATAGTGGTGGTTCTGCCTGCTTTCTTGTATCACGGTTGGATGTGGCAGCTGACGGAGCTGCCGATCCAGCAGAACATGTGGAAGTAGAGGATGCACACGGTGTCCATGATGAAGGTCGACCTACAGAAAAGTTAGTTCACGCCAATGCCTGTCGATCCTGCACTTCACGTTCAGCTTTGCAAGCAAGATGGAATAAATGAGTGATATTGTTATACTCCTTATACTCTAAAATGGTTTGAATCTCTTTATTTAACCCACCCATAAAACGTGCAAGCATAGCTTCATTATCCTCAACAATACCACATCTAATCATGTCAATTTGTAATTCCTGATAATACTCCTCTACATAATTTTTTCCTTTTCTCAAACGCTGCAGTTTTTGAAGTAATTCATGATAATATGGTGGAACCCAACGAGTACGCATAGCAATTTTGAAAGCAGCCCAAGTAGTGGGGATATTATGATGATATAATCTACAATGTTCAGACCACCAAACAGAAGCAAAACTAGTGAATTCACAAACAGCAGCAGCAACACGTCTATCCTCAGGATATTGTAAGCATGTCAAACATTGTTCAGTTTCTAACTCCCAAGTATGATATACATCAGGAATGTATCTACCCTCAAACGGTGGAATATTCAATTTTAGTTTAGGAATATGGTCATAATCTCATACCTGAGGTGGTGCTACAGCCCTACCGTTGTGATTATATGCATGAGGTCGACCTGCTGGTGGTGGTGGTGCTGGTGGTTGCATGTAGTTCTAATTTTGATCAACCTCATCCTCGTAATAGTCCTCCACCTCTGCAGTAGCAGCAGAAGCTATAGAAGCATTAACGGCAGTAGCAGCGACACCAGAAGTTTGTACTGGCTCAAGAGGAACACGCTGCGCTCGTCCTGCTGGATCACGGCATGGAGGTGGTTGTTGATGTTGTTGCAATGGTGTAGCAGATGCGGGTGGTGGCTGTGGTAGACGTGCGAGTACTTCATCGAACTTGGCGTCCAACTTGGTGTCAATTGTCTTCTCAATGTCATCAATTCTCTCCAGTGCCTTTCCAAAGCTGGCCATCACGTCTTCCACCTGTTGACTCAACATTTGCTGAAATTTATCATGAAGCTCCTTCTTCGTCATGTTCTCCCAGTCAATCTCGTCAGCTCTTGATCCTGCCATAGTTAGCAGCAATAGAAACACAACAGAATATGATCCTACAGACTACTAAAAAGTGGTGATGGTGGGGTGTCACAAATCCGTCAAGCAAATCTCAAATTCTTACCAGTTCTTACCCAGCAACAGGTTGTGATCGGCAACAGTTGTAGTCAAAACTCGCAAAGCTTGGACAGAGCGATTACCAGGTGGTGTCAAATGCATGATGTAGATGTATGTGGAGCTGAGAAGGCTTATGATATGGTAGCAAAAATGTCAGCAATAATCAATTCAGAGATGGAAAGTTGAATAAACGCTCAACGACAGTACTATGCTGGTCCTAGGCTAGACCGTGCTAGAGACGCGAGCCTAGAACACTAACAAAATCACGGCGCGGTACGTAAACAAGGGAAAAGCACACTCTGGAATATATTTATTTGGTGCTCTTTTTTTTGCCGAAAATCACTATAATGGCGAGTGTCTCAAAACTCTTCCCAAGTCAAAATAACAGGATAGGCACGAAATTTTTTGACTAATTTTTTTGACTGCCCGGACCCAAAAACTGGAAACGGCTCAAAAAAACTTTCTATAACGGCGACTGTCTCAAAACACTTGTAAAGACCTAAAAATAGGATAGCCAGAATTTTTTTTGACAAGTGCGTTTTTGGAAAATTTTGGGCCTAAACGGAGGGTGGTTTCCGGACTCCACCGATAAGTTTGTTTTTTGGAAACCAACCTCTTCTACGTACTACAAAAGATTGATAGAATCCGAAACCTACTCACACAAGGAAAGACGAATATGACTACAGATGGATCTCGAAAGCAAACCTAATATGAGATGTACTCAGAGTGGTGGTGGTATATGGACTCGGATCGGTGGTGGTATATGGACTCTTATCGGTGGTGGTATATGGACTCGGATCGATGGTGGTCTATGGACTCGGATCGGTGGTGGTATATGGACTCAGAGAGGTGGCGGATAAGCGGTGGTGGTTTATGGCAGGGGCGATGATGATGGTGTGGTGGCAGCGTGACAACCTATGACCAGAACTCGAAACTCTAAAAGACTAGACACTAGGACCAGCAACTTGACATGACGATGCAACTGCAAATTCAACAAAGCAAATACAGAAAAGATTATGCAATGGCTCAGATTGGTTTGGATATGATGAAGTAACCCTATTTTTTTGGCTTTTTTGCTTTTTTGGCTGTTTCGACTGGCCAGACCCAAAAACTGGAAATGGCTGAAAACAAAACTTTCTATAACGACGACTGTCTCAAAACACTTGGAAACACCTAAAAATAGGTTACCCAGAATTTTTTTTGATAAGTGCGTTTTTGGAAAATTTTGGGCCTAAACGAAGGGTGGTTTCCAGACTTTTTTTTAAACCAACCTCATCTACGGGCGGCAAAAGATTGATGGAATCCGAAACCTACTCACACAAGGATAAACGAATATGACTACAGATGGATCTCGAAAGCTGATGAGGACATCAATACCATTGTTACACCCACAGCCCCTGCTTCTATACATACTGGACCAATTACTAGAGCTCGCGCACGCCAATTAAATTATCAGGTACTTTCGTTTCTTGGTAATGATTCTAAAGTTCATGAGAATATGATGCTGCCTAAATTGGATACATTTGTTTTGCTTACAAATGAAGGGCCTAGCTTGGACAAGAAAGAGGAACCTTGGAGCAAGTTCAAGCATGGAGATGATGGCATGCGCAAGGGGAACAAGAACGGAGTTACAAGTGATGATTTCAGGACTTTGAAGCCACCATAAGGAGTGCAGGAAGCCTTGGACGAAATATACAAGATGCCACTTCATAAATTTCGTCCAGAGGCTATTATAGGTGCTGCGTCACCTTATTATTGGGCCAGGCCCATGTAATTTCGAAATACTTGAGTATAGGCTATTTTTAGAGTCCGTTTGTGTGGGGAAACAAGAGATAGGGTTGGTTTCGGACCCCTCCTTCAAGGGCCACGAAATCCCCCCTCTTCCTCCATATATACAGCCCTTAGGGCACCGTTTAGACTTTGGGTTTTGTTTAGATTAAAAGTTCGCCATAGCTGCAACTTCGCGTACTTCGTTTGTGTTCAACGACCAGACCAAGACGTCACAGAACCCCACCTTGATCAATAAAGCTTTCATCTTATATTCGCAATATCCAGATTGCAAATCTTAGTTTCTTGCTTGTTCTTCGTTTGCTTGCAGGAGATAGACCCTCGTGGTCAGGTTGATTGTGCTCCGGCGTGGTCAATAACCTCTAGGAGTTGGTTTAGCGACTGCTAAGGCGCGACGTCCTCGCACGTTCGTAGTCGGATCGTCAAAGTCTACTCCACCAAAAACGATAGCTATCATCTCATCGAAAGATCGGGACACCCTCGCCTCTATCAAGTGGTATCAGATTCCCAGGTTGCTCGGTGAGATTTACAGTTTTTCGTAGTTTAGATCGAGTCTGTTCTTCATACCTACAGTCCAGGAAAAAGCCAAAAAAAAAATTTAGGGTTAGTTCATCATATCCGAACCAATCTGAGCCTTTGCATAATCTTTTTAGGGTTTTTGCTTTGTTGAATTTGCGGTTGCATCGTCGTGTCAAGTTGCTGGTCTTAGCGTCTAGTTCTTTAGAGTTTCGAGTTCTGTTCACAAGTTGTCACGCCGCCGCCGCACCATCATCATCGCCCCTACCATATACCACCATAGCTTATCTGCTATTTCTCTGAGTCCATATACCACCACCGATCCGAGTCCATATACCACCACCGATCCGAGTCCATATACCACCACCAATCCGAGCCCACATATACTACCGTCATATACCATCACCAGTCCGAGTTCACCAGATTCATCTCTGCCACCAGTCCTAGTCCGAGTCCAGTATTTATTCCTTTATTTTAGAGTTCCAGATCACACGATACTACGAGTCGTGAACAAGTAGGATTCGCCAATTTTCGTGCTACCCGCAGAAGAAAAATAGTTCCAGTTTCAAAAAAAAAAAACTAAGTCTGGAAAATTCTGGCTAGGCAGTTTTTAGACCATTTGTTTTGTAGACTTTTTCAAAAAAAAATTGTGCGGAGCAAAAAAAAAAAAAAAAAAGAGGAAAAAAAAGTGCAAAAAAAAAAGAAAAAAAAATTCAGAGTGTGCTCCTCCCTTGTTTACGTGCAGCGCCGTGATTTTGTTAGTGTTCTAGGCTCGCGTCTCTAGCACGGTCTAGCCTAGGACCAGCACAGTCCGTCGTTGAGAGTTTATTCAACATTGCATCTCTGATTGATTATGCTGACCCTTTTGCTACCATATCATAAGCCTTCCCAGCTCCACATACATCTACATCGTGTGTTTGACACCACCTGGCAATCGCTCTGTCCAAGCTCTGAGAGTTTTGACTACAAAGGTTGCCGATCACCACCTGCTGCTGGGTAGAACTGGTAAGAATTTGAGATTTGCTTGACGGATTGTGGACACCACACCACACCACCACCACTTTCTAGTAGTTTGTAGGATCATATTCTTGTGTGTTTCTATTGCTGCTAACCATGGCAGGATCACAAGCCGACGAGATTGACTGGGAAACATGACGAACAAGGAGTTGCTGATAATTTCAGCAAATGATGAGTGGCCAGGTGGGAGATGTGTCTAAACAATTTGAAGAGGCCATGGAGAAGATAGATGGCATGGAGAAGTCGTTCGAGATAAAGCTGGATAACAAGTTTAATGAATTGCTCACCGCTCTTCCCCAACCACCACCGGCTGCACCTGTCGCACCTCTGCAACGACAACAACAACGCCCCCTTCCAAATCAGTTCGGACGAGCGAAGCGTGTTCCTCTTGAGATGGCCAACTCGGTGCTTCTGTACCTACTGTTGATGCTTCTTTGGCTCCTGCTCCTGCTGCTGCGCTGGTGCCGAGGAGAGGATGATTACGCGGGCGATTATGAGGATGAGTTTGATCAAAATCATAACTACGTGCAACCACCAGCACCAGGTCGTCCACATGCAAATAATCGCAATGGTAGGCCTGCCCCACCACTTCAGGTACGAGATCATGACCATCTTCCTAAATTAAAATTGAATATTCCACCATTCGAGGTAGATATGTTCCTGATATATATCTTACTTGGGAGTTAGAAACTGAACAACGTTTACATGTTTACAATATCCCGAGGAACGACGTGTTGCTGCTGCTGTTTGTGCTTCACCTAGTTTTGCATGTGTATGGTGGTCTGAACATTGTAGATTATATCCTATTCCAGCTACGTGGGCTGCTTTGAAAACTGCTATCGTACTCGTGGGTCCACCATATTATCAACGTGAATTACTTCAAAATTGCAGCGCTTAAGACAGGAAAAATTATGTAGAAGAATATTATCAGGAATTACAAACTGGCATGATTAGATGTGGTATTGTTGAGGAGAATGAAGCTATGCTTGCACGTTTCATGGGTGGATTAAATAGAGAGATTCAGACCATTCTAGAGTATAAGGAGTATAATAATATCACTCGTTTATTCCATCTTGCTGTAAAGCTGAACGTAAGTGCAGGATCGACAGGCATTGGCGCGAACTAATTTTCTCTGCAGGTCGATCTTCATCATGGACACCGCGTTGCCTCCTCTACTCCCACACGTCCTACTGCGGCACCACTGACTTCATCGCCGCCAATTCCAATCGAGATCAAGAAAACAGGCACCACCACCACCATCTGCCAAGAGTACACCTTCTGGGCCTGCCCAGAGCTCTTCTTCATCTATGGCATCAACAGGGCACACACATGATATTTATTTGTCGTCGTTGTAAGGGAAAGGTCATTAGGCGAGAGATGCCAATCTCCGCGTGTTATGATTGCTACTGAGGATGGTGGGTATGAGTCCGCTAGTGATTATGATGAGAGACTTTGGCTCTTATTACAAGTGAAGAACACGGTGAGATGATTCGTATCATGAGACGCATACATGGCTCCTGAAAGACGCTGACAGTATGAATGTTTAGTTGCTCAACGTGTTTTGTGCAGGTCACACAAGCTGAGCAAAATCAGAGGCATAATTTGTTCCATACAAAGGGAGTTGTGAAGGAAACGTTCTATTCGCGTCATCATAGATGGAGGGCTGCAACAACTTGGCTAGCATGGAGATGGTGGAGAAGCTATCTCTCACCACAAGACCACATCCACATCCTTACTATATCCAATGGTTCAACAACAGCGGCAAGGTTAAGGTAACACGTACTGTTCGTGGTGCATTTTAGTATCTCTACATATGCTGATATGTTTGATTGTGAGTGGTACCCATGCAAAGCATGTTCATTATTACTTGGTAGACCATGGCAATTTGAATAAAAATTCTGTACACCATGGTAGAAACAATCAGTATACTCTTGTCATAAGGATAAACATATTACTTTGCTTCCTATGACTCCTATTCTATTTTGAAAGATGATTATTAATAGAGCTAGTAAGCAAAACAGGAGAAAAATAAGGTGAAAATCATATTGTGGCAAAAGAATTTGAGCAACAAATGGAAGCCTAATAAAAAACCATCTAGTGTTGTTTCTGAAATTAATTGAAAAGTGCATGCTTACTTGCCACCAAATCTGATATTGATGATCAGATTTCAGCAATTCTATTTGCTATGCTTTTGTGTGCAAAGAGGCGTTATTTCATTCGAGGACGTGCCTTCCTCTTTGCCTCCTGGCGTCACATAACATTTTGCAGGAGTTCGCTGACGTCTTTCCACAAGACGTGCCACCGGGATTACCACCTATTCGCGGATTGAGCATCAGATTGACTTAATCCCGGTGCTTTGTTGCCAAACCGTGCGCCATACCGTACCAATCTAGAGGAGACGAAGGAATTATGCGTCAAGTACAGGAGTTGCTCGACAAAGGTATATACGCGAACCCCTTAGTCCTTTGCTGTTCCTATTATTCTAGTGCCGAAAAAGGATGGTACATCGCGTATGTTGTGTTGATTGTAGAGGCATTAATAATATTACTATTCGTTACGTCATCCTATTCCTAGACTAGACGATATGCTTGATGAATTGAGTGGCTCTACAATATTTCTCCAAAGTTGATTTGCGTAGTGGATACCATCAAATTCGTATGAAATTGGGGGATGAATGGAAAACAGCATTTAAAACAAAGTTTGGATTATATGAGTGGTTAGTCATGCCTTTTGGGTTAACTAATGCACCTAGTACTTTCATGAGATTGAACGAAGTTTTACGTGTCTTCATTGGACGATTTTGTGGTAGTCTATTTTGATGATATACTGATTTATGGCAGATCTTTGGAGGAACATTTGGAACATTACGTGCTGTTTTTTTGCTTACGTGATGCACGTTTGTTTGGTAACCTGGAGGACCTTTTGCACCGACCGAGTATCTTTTCTTGGCTATGTTGTTACTCCACAGGGAATTGAAGTTGATAAAGCCAAGATTGAAGCTATTGAGAGTTGGCCACAGCCCAAAACGGTCACTCAAGTGAGGGTTTTCTTGGACTCGCTGGTTTCAATAGGCGTTTTGTGAGAGATTTCAGCACCATTGCTGCAACCTCTCAATGAGCTTACAAAGAAGGATGTGCCTTTTGTTTGGGGTACCTCACAGGAAGAAGCCTTCACGGTATTGAAAGATAAGTTGACACATGCTCCTTTACTCCAACTTCCTGATTTTAATAAGACTTTGAGCTTGAATGTGATGCTAGTGGAATTGGATTAGAGGTGTTTTATTACAAGATGGCAAACTTTTGCATACTTTTCGAAAATTGAGTGGGCCTAGTCTGAACTATTCTACTTATGATAAAGAATTATAGCTCTTGTTCGGACCTTAGAAACATGGGCAACATTTTTATGGCCCAAAGAATTTGTTATACATTCGATCATGAATCTTTGAAACCATTAAAAGTCAAGCAAAACTGAACCGTAAACATGCTAAATGGTTGAATTTATTGAGACTTTCCCTTATGTCATTAAACACAAGAAGGGTAAGAAAATGTTATTGCTGATGCATTGTCTCGTCGTTATACTATGCTTTCACAACTTGACTTTAAAATATTTGGTTGGAGACCATCAAAGATCAATATGTGCATGATGCTGAATTTAAAGATGTATTGCAGAATTGAAGGAAGGGAGAACATGGAACAAGTTCGTCGTTACGATGGATTTGTGTTTCGTGCTAACAACAGCTATGCATTCCAGCTAGCTCCGTTCGTCTTTTGTTGTTGCAGGAGGCGCATGGAGGAGGATTAATGGGACACTTTGCCGTGAAGAAGACGGAGGATATACTTGCTACACATTTCTTTTGGCCAAAGATGAGACGGATGTTGAGCGTTTTGTTGCTCGCTGCACTACATGTCAAAAAGCTAAGTCACGACTCAATCCTCATGTTTATATATGCCTTTGCCTGTACCTAGTGTTCCTTGGGAGGATATATCTATGGACTTTGTTTTAGGTTTACCTCGAACAAAGAAGGGGAGGGATAGCATATTTGTTGTCGTGGATAGGTTCTCGAAAATGGCACACTTTATACCATGTCATAAGGCGATGATGCTGTTAATGTTGCTGATTTGTTCTTTCGTGAAATTATACGCTTGCATGGTGTGCCAAATACTATTGTTTCAATCGTGATACGAAATTTCTTAGCCACTTTTGGAGATGTTTATGGCTAAGTGGGGACTAAACTGCTTTTTAGTACTACATGTCACCCCCAAACAGTGGACAAACTGAAGTGAGTCAGTAGAACATTGTCTACTATGCTTGGGCTGTTTTGAAGAATAACAAGAAATGTGGGAAGAATGTTGCCTCATATTGAATTTGCTTATAATCGTTCATTGCATTCTACTACTAGATGTGTCCTTTTGATATTGTGTATGGTTTCCTTCCTCGTGCACCAATTGATTTGTTGCCTCTTCCATCTTCGGAGAAGGTTAATTTTGATGCTAAACAACGTGCTGAATTGATCTTAAAAATGCATGAGTTAACTAAGGAGAACATTGAGCGATGAATGCTAATATAAACTTGCTAGAGATAAGGGTGAAAACATGTGTGTTTGCACCTGGAGATCTTGTTTGGTACATTTGCGTAAGGATAGATTTCCTGATTTGCGCAAATCAAAGCTAATGCCACGTGCTGATGGTCCTTTTAAGGTGTTAGAGAAAATAAATGATAACGCATATAAACTTGAGCTGCCTGCAGATTTTGGGGTTAGTCCCACTTTTAACATTGCAATCTGAAGCCTTATTTGGGTGAGGAGATGAGCTTCCGTCGAGGACGACTCATTTCAAGAAGGGGAGGATGATGAGGACATCAATACATTGTTACACCCACAGCCCCTGCTTCTTATACATACTGGACCAATTACTAGAGCTCGCGCACGCCAATTAAATTATCAGGTACTTTCGTTTCTGGTAATGTTCTAAGTTCATGAGAATATGATCTGCCTAAATTGGATACATTGTTTTGCTTACAAATGAAGGCCTAGCTTGAAAAGAAAGAGGAACCTTGGAGCAAGTTCAAGCATGGAGATGATGGCATGCGCAAGGGGAACAAGAACGGAGTTACAAGTGATGATTCAGACTTTGAAGCCACCATAAGGAGTGCAGGAAGCCTGGACAAATATACGATGCCACTTCATAAATTTCGTCCAGAGGCTATTATAGGTGCTGCGTCACCTTATTATTGGGCCAGGCCCATGAATTTCGAATACTTGAGTAGAGGCTATTTTTAAGTCCGTATGTGTGGGGAAACAAGAGATAGGGTTGGTTTCGGACCCCTCCTTCAAGGGCCACGAAATCCCCCCCTCTTCCTCCATATATACAGCCCTTAGGGCACCGTTTAGACTTTGGGTTTTGTTTAGATTAAAAGTTCGCCATCGCTGCAACTTCGCTACTTCGTTTGTGTTCAACGACCAGACCAAGACGTCACCGAACCCCACCTTGATCAATAAAGCTTTCATCTATATTCGCAATATCCAGATTGCAAATCTAGTTTCTTGCTTGTTCTTCTCGTTTGCTTGCAGGAGATAGACCCTCGTGGTCAGTTGATTGTGCTCCGGCGTGGTCATAACCTCTAGGAGTGGTTTAGCGATTGCTAAGGCGCGACGCCTCGCACACGTTCGAGTCGGAATCGTCAAAGTCTACTCCACCAAAACGATAGCTATCATCTCATCGAAAGATCAGGACACCCTCGCCTCTATCAAAAGCAACCTAAGATAGGATGGACCGGTTGGTGGTGGTATATGGACTCGGATTGGTGTGTAGAATGGACTCGGAGCGGTGATGGTATATGGCTCAGATCGGTGGTGGTATATGGACTCGGAGCGATGGTGGTATATGGACTCGGAGTGGTGATGGTATATGGATTCAGATCGGTGGTGGTATATGGACTCAGAGAAATAGCAAATAAGCGGTGGTGGTATATGGCAGGGTTGATGATGGCGTGGCGGCGGCGTGAAAACTTGTGAACAGAACTCGAAACTCTAAAGAACTAGACGCTAAGACCACAACTTGACACTACGATGCAATCGCAATTCAACAAAGGAAATACAGGAAAAATATGCAATGGCTCATAATGGTTTGGATATGATGACCCCTAATTTTTTTTGGCTTTTTCATGAACTGTAGTTGTCCCGATCTAAACTACGAAAAACTGTAAAATCTCACTGAGCAACCTGGAAATCTGATACCACTTGATAGTGGCGAAGGTGTCCCAATGTTTCGATGAGATAGCTATCATTTTTTGTGGGAATCGACTTGATGATCCGACTACGAACGTCGAAGACGTCGCGCCTTAGCAATCGCTAACCAACTTCCGAGGGGTTTTGACCACACGGAGCACGATCAACCTGACCATAAGGGTCTATTTCCTGTGAGCAAACGAAGAACAAGCAAGAAAAACTGAGATTGCAATCTGGATATTGCGAATATAAGAGGAAAGCTTTATTGATGAAAGTGGGGTTCTGTGACGTCTTTGTCTGGTCGTTGAACACAAACAAAGTACGCGAGTTGCAGCTAAGGCAAACTTTAATCTAAAACAAAGCCCGAAGTATAAATGACGCCCTAATGGCTGTATATATGAGTAAGAGTGGAGAATTTCGTGACCCTTGAAGGAGGGGTCCGAACAAACCCTAACTCTTGTTTGCCCACATATACGGACTCTAAAACACGCCTATACCTCAAGTATTTCAAAATTACATGGGCCTGGCCCAAATAAGGTGGCGCGCACCTATTATATGCTATGGACGAAATTTAGGAAAGGCATCTTGTATATTTCCTCCATGTCCTTGTATGTCATCAAGGAGGCTTCAAAGTACTGAAATCTGCCTTGAAACTCCGTTCTGGTTCCCTTCGCACGCGCCTTCATCTCCATGGTTGTTTCTCTCCAGTGTTCATCCTTCTTGTCCATGCTAGCCCCTTGATTAGTAATCAACACGAATGTATCCAATTTAGGCAGCATCATATTCTCATGAACATTAGAATTGTTACCAAGAAATGAAAGTACCTGGTAATTCAATTGGCATGCACGAGCTCTAGTGATTGGTCCAGTATGTATAGAAGCAGGGGCTGTGAGTGTAACAATGGTATTGATGTCTCATCAAAAGCATTACATGCCATATGGAGTGATGAACGCAGTCCTTTCCTCTCTTCCTTGGACATGAATATCTGGATACCCAGAGTATGCGTCAAGAAACGAGAGCAAATCATAGCCGGCATTGGAGTCTACAATCTGGTCGATGCATGGCAAGGGGAAAGGATCCTTGGGACACTGCTTTATTAAGATCGTTGTAGTCAATGCAAAGCCCTCCATTTCCCATTTGCCTTGTGCACACAAGCATTTCACCAACCAAGTTGGGTGTAGGACTCCCCTGACCAGGCCAGCTGCCTTGAGTTTTCTGATTTCTTCTGCTCATGAACTGTTGCCGCTCCAAAGCCTACTTCCTGACCTTCTGCTTGACTGGCCGAGCATGAGGGCAGACAGCAAGTGTGTGCTCAATTACCTCCCTGGGAATACCGGGATGTCAGATGGCTGCCATGCAAACACATCTACATTCGCCCGCAGGAAGGTAATGAGCTCGCTTTCCTATTTGTCATCTAGGTGGCACTGATGGTGAAGGTATCGTCAGTGCCATCCTCCCTCGCCAGCACCCTCTTTGTCATAGGTGGAGTGGCCTTGGACCTCTTCCGGTAAGCTTTCCGGCAAGTCCTGATGGGTGCATAGCACTCCGAAGAGGCGCGCCTTCCCGGAAGCTCACTAGATGTCTTGACGGACTTCTTGCTATTCTTTGCCTTTGCGGGAGCTGTTGTTTGCTGGTTTCTGCTGCGACCGCGTCCCTATAAGTTTGTCCATGCAAATGATTGCATCTTTTCTGTCGGAGTTGATGGAGATGACGCTCATGGGCCCCGACATCTTCAACATGTTGTAAGCATAATGTGATGCTCCATGAATTTGGCCAAGGCCGGGCAGCCAGAATTCCATTAATCTTCACCACATCGACACAACCCTCTATGTCGTGTAATTTAGTTCCCCGCCAAACGTCACTGGCAACGCGATCTTCCCTTTATGTTGGCTCCTTCCTGGGTTGATTCCTTGGAATCCCTGTTTTCTGGAGCTCTCCCTCAGGGATCTTCAGCCTCTCGATCACCTCGGGGGAGATCAAGTTCAAGCCGGCTCCACCTCAACTAATATTGTTGTGACCTTGAGGTTGCGTATTGTTGGTGAACCAACAACAGCAAACACCCGACCCAGTTGTGCGATCAGGGTGGTCCTCAGCATCGAAAATAATAGGCATGTGAGACCACTTGAGGGGCTTTTACTACTCATCTGATGCCGGTTCTGCCGCATTGACTTCCCGTGACCACTGTTTGAGTTGGCGGTGGGAGGAGTGCAAAGATGCACCCCCGTCAATGCCATGGCCTCTGTTGCCTTCTGGAACTCATGCTCGTTGGACTCTCTTCATCATTCTCCTCATCACTTCCTTCATCTTCTTCTTTCTTCTCTCTGCCCCTGGCGGGCTTTTCTTTCTTCTGGCTGATGTTGCCGCGCGCATCCACCTCGACCACCAGGCCCTTCTGTCGGAACCACCTGTACCTTCCCGACCCTTATCCTTGTCCCACTTCTCGTTACTCTGCTTTCTGCTTCTCAACCAGCTGCTTGACTTGGCGGCACTCTTGGAGTTCATGGCCCTTGGTACGATGAATCTGGCAGTACGGCCCATCGGTGTAACGACCAAACCTCGAAGGATTTGAGTCCCTATGCTTACCATGCTAGTCCCTGATCGACTCGCTAACACACACAGTATAGGTGAATACCAGAATAACAAGTGCATCTTTATTACAACGTATGATCCAGAATTCATAAATAAACAATCTGCACAGCACATAGCTAGCTTTATTCAATCGAACAGCGAAAAGTAGCAGAAAATAACGATGAGTCCCATCATAGCCCACTGGCGATGCTGAGTGCAACTCGTGACCCTAACGGTACCTTACTCTTCGTCTGAATACCCTGCAACATGAGACGTTGCTGCCATAGGTCAATACATTGAATGTATTGGCAAGTACACAGGGTAAATAATAAAGCAGACCTACATGTATATGCATAGTCACAACAAGAAAGGCTTTATGGTTATTTTTGCAGAAAGCCAATTTTGTCCTCATAACTACCTAATGTCAAAATTTTATTTAATTTTTTTGTTACTACAATTAATACACAAGGTTGAATTGGCAAGTCCAACTCCACCTACCCATTATTAAGTTTCCCAACAAATTTATTAAGTGTCACAGCTGTCAAGATCATCCAACAACTGTAATGGCATAGTTGCTCAAATTTGTCCATAACCGGACACGGCTAATCATGATTAGTTTTAATACTCTGTAGAGTTTAGTACGCTTTACCCACTGGACCCAATCCGAAGATTGAGACGAAGTCTTTCAGAAGAGGTTCCCTTAACCACCTGACGGCCACACTCCACCTACACATGCTACATCTATCGACACTATCTGGCAAGGGTTCCAACAACTGATCAACTAAGCCAGAGCCCACATAGCCAGTGGCCGCACATGGAAGCTACTAGCCACTAAGTCTGTCTGATCTTTTGAACCTGGGCGACTTTCCACTTAGGGTGCACTCTCATGGCGCATGGCCTTAGAAAAGGTGCAAGACACCATGATGCCTTCCTCAACACCAAGCAATACACTTCCGCCCAGAGGTAATTATATATTTAAGTTGATACTAAAATTAGTTACATATATAATCCTCACAATCTCAATGTATACACGAACCAATCCCGTCTACAAAGCATAGCAAAACTACAACTACACGATCTGCATGACGGGAGATAGCTCAACAGCATAGCACAAATTATAGTATTCCTATACATGCATAAATTCATAGTGTGATATAGACTACATGCATAGAAAATAATAGGTAAAGGATGATAAACATGTAACATGCCTTGTTTTGGTTCAAAAAGTCACACTCCTGACAATAGCTCGCGTCGCACTCCGGACAATCTACATGTTTCACACAATCAACAAATCATCACCGAAACTCCAATAAAACCAAATAAACCAATAGCAAGAAAATCATTTTAAAACTCAAGAATAGTAGCATAACAGCAAGTACAAGTCATCTACAGTGCACTAAGATCACAACGCCAAAAAATCACTCAATTTCGCTAAACGGTTTGAAAGTTATGGCCTCCGAAAGGTAAATTCTAAATTTGAGCGAATTCAAATTTGAAAAGTGCAACATGTGAAATTTTGCTTCTGTCAAAATCTCCTAGTCATTGTGAGTGCATAGGAAAAAGAATCACCTAATTTGGACATATAGACTAAAAGATATAGCTAGTTGAAGTTTAATTGAAATCTGAAAATAAAACAAAAACAACAGAGACTCCTGCATTGTTCATGTGTGGTTACTGTAGCAACTCCTGTAGCGTTCGTCACAGGTCAGCGCCTAATTGGGCTGAAGGCTCCTGCGCTTGTGTGCTCACCAGAATTGAGGAAAACGGCGGTGGGTCTCGGGCGTCGGTGGCGGCGCTCCTCCGGTGGGTCTCCAGCGTGTGCGAGGTGACGGGTCAGTGCGGCGTGCAGTGGCGGTTGGCGATGGTGGCTGAATGGCGGTGGAGGCTTCCTCTGTGGCGACGATGACGGCGCAAACGGCAGCTATGCTCTGGCCGTGTCGGTTAGCTCGGGGCGGCTGCGCTCGGGCTGCGTTTCCGGTGACAAAAAGATATCAGACAAGCTCTTCGTGGAGGGGGGAATCGAACCAGAGCAGGTGGTGCCACTTCGGGGGTCCTTACGGCAATGAACGACCAGCGAAGACGGCGGTGGCTGAGCTCCATCGCAAGATCCAACTCGCCCAAAACGCGAAGTGTGCGGGACGGGAGACGGGAAAAGGGTTGCGGTAGTTTCCTAGGGTATTGGTTCACTCCTGTGTCTCTAAGGGGCACGGGGTCGACGAGGGGCGCTGGGCTCGCGTTCGGATGCGCGCGGTGTGGCATGGCCTTGTTCGGTGTAACACCCCCATGTATCAACTACAGTAATCACCTCTTAACCTGCTTGTCATCATCATTTGCAATGCATGATCACAGTGATAATTCAACTCATTTCAATTTCCCTCTCTGAAATCAATTCAAATTCAAAGTGCAAAATAAAGTTGCCCAAAAGTTGCTAGAAAAATGTCATTCATAGCCAATATTCCATAACATTTATTTGTTAAGGAATACAACATCACTCCTTGCAAAATGGCAGTAGCATTTAAAACAATGCTATTCCAGCAATTTTTATTGCTAATATTATTATGAAAAATACAATGAATTCTTCTCCTCTCCAAAAATATTTGTGGCACTGTCTATAATCACCAGGGATTTAATGGGACACCTCCCAATTTTTCCTAAGTGAAATAGTTGCCCAAATAATTCCCTTCTCTCTCTGTTAATAAATAAAAGCTAAACAGAAAATAAGAAATAGAAAAAGCCTAAACTGGACTGGGCCTAAGTGCACAGTGCACCGACCCAGCCCAGCAGGCCCACCTTTCCCCTCCTCCTTCTCTCCCTCGCACTATCGCCACGCCCATGGCCGCAGCTCACCGCTCCGGTGAAACGGCGACAGCGCGACGCCCACCGACACCGAGGGGATAGGGCAAGGCCTCCTGCCATCCCTCCCTGGACCTCCTCGCCACTTCATCCCCTCTCTCTTCACTCTCCCCCTCTATGCTCGTTCGCTTCCCCTTCCCCTCACCGAGCGATGCGCCTTGCCGATCCTCGCTCATTGCCGCGGCACTGCGCCCCTGCCGCCCGCACGCGGCCATCTGCTCCTTCTCGAACTGCCGCACGTCGACTGGAGGCCCTCCGTAGGAGCTGGGTAGCCACCCGCACAGCCAGACGCACCCCCTTCGCCCCCATCTCGTACGGCCACCGCAACCTGCTCCGTGTCTGGTGACTCCCAGCGCTCCAAAGCTGTCGAAGGCCCCGTGTGCCGCCCGGTGAGCACCCATGCCCCTTTCCTTTTCTTTAGGCGCTCGCGTAGGTGTTTTAGCGAGCTCGCCGTATCACCACGCCGTGGCCGCACTCTGCTCGCCGCCACGGCTCATCATGCAGTCGCCGCTGCAGCCGACAGTCCACTTCCAACCAACCTGACCTCCATCGTGCTCCGAGAGGCCCCGCACCTCACGTGCGTACACCAGCTCGTCTAGGGCGAGCTCATTATACTCGATCCCGAGCTTGCCGTGTTCTGTCCGCCGCCCGAGTCGTCGTCCTGCTCCTTGCTGGCCACCCCCGCCCAAGCTAACCCCACAGGGCGACGCGCGAGGCTCCCCTCGTTCGAAAGAACCTGACTGCGCTGAGAATGGGACACTAGGGCGAATTCCGCAGCTCGCCGGCGTGCTCCGCTGCATGCCGCCGCGCCAGCCGGAGCGATTCCGGCGCCGGCGACGACGTGGCTCGATGTGGCCATGCCTGGGTCATTGGCCCACTGGGTCCCGTGGACCCAGTTGACCAATTGACCAGGTCAACCCCGTTGACGTGGCAGCTCAAGCCACTATCTGGGAGGGCCCCACCCGCCTAAACCGTTCTTGTAATAATGAAACTCTAATTCAATCTGTTAGATAATTTGTTAGATACTGACCAGTGGGCCCCATTTAGTTAATTAGGTAATTAGATTAGTTTTAACTCAGTTCGTTACCCACTATCTGTGACAGGGTGGTCCGCAGGTCAGGTTTGAGCTGGACCAGGTGGTTGACTCGCTGATGCAGTAGTGACATCATGCTATCATCATATTCCTTTTCTGGAAATTCCTATTAATTAGATAAATTCAGAAAATGCTTAAACTTGTTTAAATCATAGAAAATTAATCCGTAACTGCGATGGAAAAAACGCTATACATGAAAGTTGCTCTAGAAAATTCCCACGAATCCAAACCGTGCTATCTGTTTCCTGTGTCGGACCCTCTCAGGAGGAGAACCCGCAACTTTTAGCCTGTTTTCGATAGATGAATAGTGCATATACTGGTTAATAAATCCACCTTAAATCCTAAAATAACTAATATGACCTAAACATGCTTTTGGCAACCCCGCACTGCATCTCTTAGCATAGGCATGCTCTGTGTTGCATATGTTTGCTGTGTATTTATCTGTTTCCCTCCCCTCTCTCTCTCTGTAGACCCGTACCGGCCGCGCAGTCCGAGACCGACGCAGCTCTGGAGACGCGACTACACCGTTGATGAACTCTGCCTTTGCGGCCGGAGCAACTAGGGCACCACCCCCTTTTGAACATGCCGATATCGCCCATTCTTTCTCTCTTATGCTTGCATTAGAAATTGTTGCTGCTACTATTTTCCTATTTCTGATGCATAGCCTGATTTTCAACCTGCAATTCAAATTCAAAGAGCAAATATAAGTTGCCCAAAAGTTACTAGAAAAATGTTCATCTCATAGCCAATATTCCATAACATTTATTTGTTAAGGAATACAACATCCACTCCTTTGCAAAAATGGGCAGTAATATTTAAACAATGCTTCCAGCAATTTTATTGCTAATTCATTATAAAAATACAAATGAATTCTTCTGGTTTCCAAAATTTGTGGCATCGTCTATAATCACCAGGGATTTAATAGGACACCTCCCAAATTTTTCCTAAGTGAAATAGTTCCCAAATAATTCCCTTTCTCTCTCTGTTAATAAATAAAGCTAAAACAGAAAATAAGAAATAGAAAAAGGCCTAAACTGGACATGGGCGCTAAGGG